>JARACY010000387.1:0-98823 GCA_029255725.1 Scrobipalpa atriplicella
GCTATGAAAATATTTATAACCAAGCCAGCAGAGTATGGTAGTAAATATAGAAACTAAGCTAGTTATAGTATATTGATAATCGATAAGAAACCCAGTTTGACCCAGACAAGGCTCGTCTGCTGAAATATTGAACTGTGCTAGTTTTTGACCACGTTTGATCGACGACGTGGCGATGTGTAAGTAGACTGCGGGAATAGACAGATGTCACGGAAAACAAGCATGAATTTGATTAATTTAGTGGACGGTCAAATTAGGTTAACTCAAACGTTAATAAATAAAATCAATACTTAATTTGTTTTTTATACTGATAAAGAAGCCTACAACATCATAATATCAACCACCCGCACCGATTTTGGAAAATTAAGAAAATCAATCGATCAAATCTGATGTTATTGTCAATTGATCATCTCTTCCAGTTCTAAGACTACCGTGCCCTTGCTGCAAGTACCAGGACCTTAGACCGCAGTACAGTAGCGTGTCTGCCCTATATACCATTTAGGGCGTCAAGGAATTAAACTGGCTTGGCTAACGGAGGTTACGGATTCGATTCCGTCAGTACGATTGCTAGTATCCGTGTTTATGTTGGCATCGCTTTATGGAAAAGTCACCTACAATCAAGTCTAGTTTTTGTCGCAGTAGCTTATTGAAAAATAGCAATGACTTTGGTAGGGATTATAATAAGCTGCAACCTTATTTGGAATAAGCTTTGGCTTACACGAACATTGTACACTTGCGAGTGGTTGGTTAGGTATTTTCGTCTCATAACTTATATTGTGTTTGTTTTACTGTCTGGCTTCCTGGCTAGAAGACTGTCTGATAACTTAAGTAGTGTTGTAGAAGTACCCAAAAAAACATACGAGATAAAGTGTAGTACCAATTATGATTTAATAACATTACGTACTGTTTATAATAAATCTGATAAGAACGGGTAGAGTCGCCTAAATGCTTTCGAAACATGGAAGTTGCGTACAGCATTCTTTTACAAATTAGGTGCCGAAAAGAGCATTAGTACCCGCACCACAGGCGCTATGTCCGCTCATTGTTCGTGTTGCGCATGCGTGTTAGCAATAAATTCGAAATTTTTATTCCGTCCTTATTCCGTTTAATTCTACCGCCGCCGGAGTTCGATATTTAAATTTAAACCGTAGAAGGAAGGTTCGGTTTTTACTGGACGTTCTGGCCAGTTGCTTTATCGGATGCAACAGGTTATTTTCAATTATTATTCAATTGTAGTTTCGGTTAAGTGTTTCTCGTGTTAAATAAAGTATTTAAATAAATTAAATATAAGTATTTAAATGTTCTCAAGAATTTAATTTCGAAATGTTTTTTAAATGAAATACATTTATATCAAAATATGTTGTTTAAAAGCATTTGATGAGATTGTGCCTAATTTCAGTTAGGTTTTATTCTGGTTTTATTCACAACATCCTTGGTACCGTCGTCATAGATCGTAGTATTTCTGCAGTTTTTGGAAATAAAGTTACCCAATAATAATAATCTGAGAATTATTTTTGAATGTGGAATGCAGCTCCTGTTTATTCATACTGACAATAACTTAAAGGTAGGTTATAGACTGCTATGTAGATCAAGTCTAAAATGTACAGCCGCCCCCGCAAGTTGCGAACTAAATGTCATTGCATGGCGTTATGCAACGCTCCTTTTAGGGAGTGGTGAATTGTCAGCGTTGAGCAAAACAATCGGTAATAATTTTGTCACCTTATTGTTAAACTCGAGAGTCGACAAGCTATTGAAATATAGATGTTTATTATCAAGAACATATTCACGCCTGTATCCCTTACGGGATAGGTAGCTAAGGTAGAGCGTAAAAGTTCTCCTCATTGGAAATTTTGTCTTATCTGACAATTTTTGAGGGGCAAGTAGAAATGAGTAAAATGAAAAGCGGTCGTTTCATGTTCCAAGAAACTTTAAGTCCTATCTCAGCTCACCGAAAGCATTTGCTTCCAATGTAACAATTCATTTTCTAAATTTAATCAACTACGATAGGTTTTGCACTATAATTGGCTATTTGACTGTTTTGGAAAATATATTTTAAAATTTACATAAGTTTATTTTATACCTCGTACAGTAACTTTTTTCTCAAAAAAGCATTATTTAATAGAAAAAAAGCAATGTTTTTTAACCATTATTTAAAATTGGCGCGGAAACAGCCGGTCACGTGACATTTGCGAGCTATGACGTCACATTTTAATAACAAAGGAACTTTATTGGGACGCTCTAACTCTTAGGTGTATTTTAAGTGGAAAAATTACAGCTTTTTTATTAAGATTGCGAAAATGACAAGCTACAAAACGTGTGCTGTGCCTATGTGTAGAAGTTCGACAGTTAAATATCCTGGCAAATTGTTTATACACGTTCCTAAGTGTTCTAGATACATACCTAGGTATCAATTTTTACAAATTTAAGCTGCAAGGATAGCCTGCATTCGAACTGCACTGCAGCAGCGCGGCACGGCACGGCGCGGCCCGCGGCGCGACCAATGTTTTTTGAAATATAAGTTTTGAGACTTTCGCGGTTGTTCACTGCAATTAGATTTTTGTTATGAACGTACTCACTACTCGTGACCATGGAGTTTGAAACAACTCTGAAATATCGAGGTAACAATAAACATAATCGTGGTAATAATCCCGTTCATAACAAAAATCTAATTGCAATGTTTTTTGGTATGAAAATGTATGAGATATTATACCGTACTGCAGCGGCGCGACACTGCGCGACAAAGTTGTCAAAATGAATGAAATGCAGCTGTCGCGCCGCTGCTGCAACTACGTTCTAGTGCGGTCTAACCTTTACTTTGTTTGTTTCGGTACTTACACGGAAGTTTTTGCATTCCGAAACTCGGCAGAGCAAAAGTCAGGATTATTTACAAAGAAATTGGCGATCATAAATGAATCGACTTTAGATTTGCACTATCAGCTTTAGTATATCCTGCCTCCATTTCTGAAAACGTCTCACAATCACAAATTAAAATATTTTAGTGTTTATTTTCTTATTTTCTAACCTAACCAGAACAACCGATGAAACACGACGTTTTGTATTGTAAAATGTGACGTCACACGATGCTCAATCATGGCCGCCGCCCGCGTTTCTGTTCTTGTAATCCACAGATAAAAAAACTAAAATTTATTTTGCAAAAATAAAATAATTACAATTTTTTAAAATGTAATTAATATGTTGTACAATTATTATTTAGATATAAGCTAGCATTTCAAACATATTTCATATTTTATAGTTACATCAGTCAAATAGCGAATTCTCGAACCTTAATCAGGTGCACGCTTCTGGTGTGGCAGCAACTTTAGCTTCAATTCCTGTCCCTAAATCAGAACACAGCCTTCATAACAAATAAATGCATAATGTTTAATCGCCAGATTTCCATCTCAATAGCATTAACATATGCATGCCAAAAACTTGCTAATCAAGCTGAATATGATTAGAACATTGCACTAAACTTTGTTTTCGGTAAGGCTATGTGGAACAGGTGTGGGCGGCCAGTCGCCTGCGCCCACCGCCTGTGCCCGCCCACGGGAATAGCCGTAGGACAGGAAACTACTAGACAGGTAGCCCAGTTTATTGAAATAAAATTAACAGCTATGAGTATTTAACCTTAAAAGAAAAATATGATCTGATAAACTGTGTGCAATGTGCAACAGTCCTCTTGAAAGATAAACTCAGAGCGTTGGATTGTTTTTTTTACAAATCATTAGTATAAATCTCTGATGTGGTAAAGTCAATTTCCTATCAATATCCTAAATTATTCGGTGTCTCTCAAATTTACATTTCAATACATTTTACGAAGTTTCGTCCAGAAATCATCTAATGCATATTGCGTGTACGTAGGTACTAACTTATAGATATTTTATTTGGTTTTTCAATCACAGTTTCACAGTTTAGTCTATATAGTAGATTTTTAAGTTTATTCATTACAAACAAGGTATACCTATCATTAAATTATCTCTCTTCTTTTTAAAATTTAGTAATAATGAATTTGTCTTAAATCAACAAGCCATCCGCTAGTTGGACGATTGCAGTTTTATGATAGCTATCAATAACATTGACCATAAATCAAAATCACTCAATCGACTCCAATCAACTATGCCTATTTTTCATTAAACATAAACGATTGTCAATTCATGTCAATATCCGGTATTCAGGTGACAACAATCGCTTTTATCCAACTTTTATCCGACACATTAGTCGAAATAGCTTATAATGATGATTCGTCATTTTGTTGGAGAAATGTGAATGAAAGCCAACAATAGCCGCAAGTAGGGTAAATACTACAAAACACGGTTAGAAAAGTAAGAATTGAAGATAGTCGATCATAATGATACGTTGGGATTAAAGTGGTTAAGCGGTTTGTGGAAGAAATATGTTATTTTAGAGATCTTTGCAGAAAACAGTACAAATAAAAATTGCCAACGGCGTTGTACGGTTTAGAAGAAGGTAGAAGTCACGATAAAAAACGAATTTTCTTTATTACTGTGTCGTTGCGTGCTGCTTTTCGCAAGTTAGAGAAGCGCAGCCTTTAACCTATGTACCTTACTAAATATGATAGGTACTTGAAATTACTTAAATACTTAATGAGTCTCCTCATACCTACCTACTACCAAGTAGGAAATACAAAAGCAAAGTTCTCTGTTCAAAGCTAATTTTCTTTGTAACAATTTGCCTTGCCTCTACCACCACTAGCACTAATTGCGCCGTCGCCATAATTCTCGCCTTGCTGAAACTGAAGTTCCCGGAAATAAACCGGGTACGCCTGAGACAGCTTTAATTAATTATTGCACTCTACCTTCAGCACGGGGATGGATCCAGGTTCGACCAAAATAGTTCTAGTTCGAGTATTAAATTTTGATAAATCATTCCAGCCACGATAACGCCGCGATAGCAAATTTGCAGCACATTTTATCTGTCATTATGGGAGTTTGACAGATACTAGTAAATGCGATATATTCGTTATCGCACTACCTACGGGGTTGGCTGTATTTTCGGGTTGTTTCTTTGTATGCCTATTTATGGTACACTGTTAAACAGTTTTTTTAATTCTCGACCATAATTTATCATTATCAAGGTTACGGTAACTGATTGAACGTCTTGCTTGTTACAACCAATTTTTGCAATCTCTCTTTATACAAAAACTTCTATTGCGTCGTACGAAAACTTTGATTAATGGTTTACAGTGTTTCTCGTTCCCCTGTCAATGAAACTGCATGCTCATGCTGCAGATGGCCGTAAATATATTTTAGAAAAGAAAATTCGCCCAAGGACATTATTTTTTAAGTATTGACATATAGATAGTATATTGGCTATGCACCTACTGTGAATTGCAGACCATCAAGTTAGATATTTTATGGAGCATTGTTTTATCAGAACATACACATTAATATACATATTTAATTATTTACATATCGTTTCTTATTTTTAATATACGTAACGAGTTTTCCTACCATCAATCTTAGTAGCGAGAGTCGTTGCTCATAACTAGACTAATAATGTGTACGCAAAGAGAGTGATGCTCGCGCGATTCAATGGAAGGCCGGAAGCTCTCATTACTGACCCTTGCATGGGAACCGACGCGACATATGGTGTAGAGACAGAGACGTGACTTGGATGGATCAAAAAGACAAACATGTTTATTATTATAGTTGGTATAACTGCATGTCTCGTAGGAAAAGATAAACTCTATAAAAAAATACATAATAGTACTTTTATGTAGGTACAAAAGAAAACATATACCTACAAATGGTTTTGGGATAGGTAGTGATATTAAAGACAGAGATATACATATTTAAAAGCGGAAAGGGGATGAGTCAACTAATGTTCTCAACAATTTGTACAAAAACGCATAGAAGGAAATGGCCCCAAAAAAAAATATGGGAAAATAAACGGAACATCTTTTATTTTAGGCCAATGAAAAAAGAATATCACCTATAGCAGTCACCAACATTTATTACAATAGAGATACTAACTACTCTAACTACTGGTATGAAGTTAGTCGTACTATTTATTATACTGTGCTAGAGTAGAGAGAGATATAGAATACCTGTGTCGCAACATCCAATTCAAATAACATTATATCGTATATAGTACAAGTAACTATTTGAGATGATATAACAATCTATTAATACCCTTAGCAACTTGCATAAAGCAAACAAGTGGACGACAGCCACCTCCATCCATCTTCGTTAATGTGCACCAGCTATTATTAGGCTAAGTAAATGTGCTCATTACTGTAACAAAGTTATTCTGAGCTAATCCGTACCATAGCGCTCGCAAATCATGCACTTTGCAATCTCGCGTGAGTTTCCTAGCACAGGAACGTACTGGAGATTTGTCCAACCACATTATATTGCGAGATAGGATATTGAAGTCTGTTATCCTACTAATATTACAATTGCGAAAGTTTGGATGTTTTGAGGTTTGTTTCTCAATCACGCTTCAACCAATGAACGGATCGGGATGAAACTTGGCACACATATAGGTTAGGTCCTAAAATAGGACAAGGGCTACTATTCACTGCGGGAAAACCTTCATTTCCACTGGAAAACTCATTTAACGCTTGTGAAACCGCGTTAAAGCCTAGAGATAACGTAAACGTAACGTAAATGTAAACATTTAAGTTCTTAGATGTTAATTAAGTTAGAAATATTTTGTATTGTGCATAAAATTACTCTATCAATATAACTATTGCAGGCGCCATAAAGTCTCCTACAGCCGGCCCTGTTTTTAAGGTATCGCGTGCACCATTGTTTAAGTTTAACGCACGAGTACCATATGCCAGTACATTAGCCCCTTGCATGCAATAAAATCTTTCTTACCTATAAGAAACAGGTGGTCCGTTTCTGTCTCTGTAGTTGGTACTTCTTGGTCCATTGATGTCTTTTTAGGTAATTTGTGATTTAATGGTGTAGGGGTTCTGACAAAGCTCCAGAGAATCTTAACCTTCAGACCTCATGCCTAATAAACGAATGACGCCCTGAAAGTGAAGACTCGAAGCTTCCCTACCACCGACCTTGTTCTCAAGACATCGCGTGTCCATTGTGTAATGCACCAGTACCTAGTAGTACCTTATGCCGCTACTGCCTGCATAAACACTTTACTTGCAAGACAGCTGTCGAAGTCCGCACATTTGTTAGTCTTTGTAACGAACGCGCTGTATCTTTTGTTTGGGTTCGCTTGTTGCGACTATTATGGTAATGTTGTAAAACGTAATGAGGATTGTAGTATCTACTGACACAGTTAACAATATTATTACTGGTATTCGGTATTCATGATTGCAATTCAGAATAAAATATGATTTACTTATCAAGTAACAAAATATAAATACATCATCTGAAGACTTAAGTAGATAATTTATAGTGATTTGTACACACATTGCCTGAAATCAATTTAATCGTCTAAAACCAAGTTAGAAAAGCATCTCTTCTATTCTAATATTGTCTTTAACTGCGCTCCCATTCCCAATATCTCCCTTGAGGGTCGAGCTATCCTGATGGCTATTTTACTAAATCAAATCATAATTTTTTTCCATTACAACTGTATCCTTGGCCTCACGTCATACAAATGGCAAGCAAATTGCTCGTCAATTTCAATGCATTATTATCAGACCGGCGCATGCGACGACGTGACGTGAGCGTCCGACGACGAAATTGAAGTTTCCTTCATCGCCCCATTCACGATATAACTCAAGAATTACTCAAGTGATTTCATCAATGAACATCGAAAGACCACACAGCAATTCGTTGCGATGTTTTGAAAAGTGCACGTGCCACTTTGCACCGTATTGTATGCGAAATGGTGTTCCTTTTTCGTCGTTGTTTACGTCACATGTCCTAAGTTCAATGCAATGTGTTATCCATGGTCAGTTTTCTAGAAACATCCTCACCATAATAATGTCATAGTCCCAACAAAAGAAAGGCTTGATGCTACTGATTTTGCAAATGTATTCATCATTCTAACTAACTTGGCGTACTTCTTTGAGGATATCTGTTCTAATGATTTCAAATAGGTATTTATTGTGATATGATCCCACGACTAACCGAAAACGTTTCTTTTCCAGAATCCGCCCACAAACACCAGGCGAAGTCCTCGAAGGCTGTGGGATATGCGCCCGCGCCGGCGGCCCCGCGGGGGAAGGGGGGGTGGCCCTGGGGGCCGAGCGAGCCTTCACCTTCGACTTCGCCTTCGAGCCCAGCGTCAACCAGCAAGAGGTGTACGAAACCTGCGTCAGGAAGCTCGTGGAGTCAGCACTCGATGGATACAACGCCACTGTGTTGGCTTATGGACAGGTAAGTTGCCCGAACTTGTCTAGCTGAGGACTAAGGGCA
The DNA here is from genome assembly GCA_029255725.1 of Scrobipalpa atriplicella. NCBI lineage: Eukaryota > Metazoa > Arthropoda > Insecta > Lepidoptera > Gelechiidae > Scrobipalpa > Scrobipalpa atriplicella. The sequence goes on from JARACY010000387.1 coordinate 8,349, forward strand.
AAAGCCCCACTTCGGTTTCCTTATGACTCTTTCTGACACTTATTCCGGCCAGTTCTCGAGGAAAGCGTCGTTTTCGTCCAGCCACTACCGGCGACTGGCTTCTATTGTAAGATGCCATACACTTCTACACACATGAGGCGCTTAAATTTTTTCTACAAAAGCGAATATTCTTACGATGCCTGAGTTAGTTGCCTGAAACAAAACCGTAACATTTCATTCATAAACACCGCCGTGTAACATAATTATTCAGGCTGCATGTTTGCGTAGCCTTTAACACTGAAATCGCATGACTTGCCCACCTAAATCTAGCACGGAACGTATGTCAGATAGTGACCCACTTGCTAAAATTACACGGCTCGTATTGTTAGGGCCCTAGCATGCGGACGACTTTGCTTTGATCAAACTTCTAGTCGCAAACAAAGAACTGTGTACGAAGCACTTCCTTACAAAGAAAGAAGTTATCCCCATACTATACTGGGTTGAACTTCCGCGACGTCAATCGAAAAACATAAGACGTACTGTCTATCGAAACTTAACATTCGCATTTGCAATCCACATTTCGGATACGCGTATATTGTATGTGATCGAGCTCAAGTTTCTATAGACAGTAAGATTTTAGCTTTGAAATACTGAAGAGAGACCATGCTTGACGTACTAGCAGACGCCCTCTAGACATTGAACTTATGATCCGGAACTGTTTGGTTAGATTTCCAAATATTTTTTGCGTGTCTGCTTCAATCATAATTCTTTAAAGAATAAGATTCCATCAATCGAATCCACCAAATTCATAAGGTGTATTGGAAAATCATTACATAAGCCAGATGGAGACAAAGTCGCAGAGCATTATTTTTTTATGTGTCGGTAGTGTGCCCAGGCCCTGTCAGCCCTGTGTTTCAAGAGTTCCAACGCCCCCTCTTGCAATTAAGTCAGGTCAACAACCGAGCTCTAGGTGTCTAGGTTTTGAGGAATGCCCTAAGCTGGGTGGCGCCTTTGCTAGGCATTGTTTTGCATGCGTGTGAGGTGTGGATTGTTTTGTGGTAATAGAATTTGCTTAAGTACTTACTTATGTAGCGTGCTATTGAAAAGACAGAAATGTTTTATTAATAAAAGCACTTCGAAGCCGTAATATAGGTAATTTACGTGGTTGGTACAGAAGACGTGACGTGTAAATACAGTTCTATTCGTAAAACAACTGTCAACTTATCAAAATGTTCAGGACCTGATAAATACTACATAAACAGCATACCTACTTGTATCTATACTACGCGAGTACAATTAAGTACTTATTTATTACCACCTAACAATAAAACGCAGAGTCCAAGTAGATACCTCAACTTGACACAGATCCTCCTAATCACACGTCATCATCCAATGTCATAAGGCGCGACCTTCACGGTGGAATCCTAGCAGCCTCTATGAAGTTGCACTTGTATAAACGAGATATTATACCAGTGTAGGTTTACAAAGGTAACGCGATATGAGTTGTGCCCTTTGCGCCTACTGAATGACGCTGGGCAGCTTGATGTCATTGACAACTCTTTGGTTACTTCATAAGTTAAAGAAACACGCACACTTTTGTAAATCCCGACGTTAAGCGTTATTCTGAACACAAGAAAGACAGAAAATAAAATAGGGCCATTGCTAAAAATTAATACCTCAGTAGTAACGGCATTAAACAACAAACAAGTTTTATTCGTGTTGGTGATCTATTAAATTTGTTACCTGTTTTTCGCGTCGTCGCCAAATGCATTTTCTGTACTGCATTTTTCGCTTTCATTGCATATCGGTCTATCTTTTTGGATTCAGTTTCTAACTACTATTTCCAGTCATTCAATAACTTCATTTTCTAGGCGTGGCGCTTGTTTTACTCGGGTTTACCTTTTATAGCTTCTGGTTTAAATAAATTATCCTCTGCACACATCCATTAGGTTTGAAGTAGGTAAACAAGTCTAAGTAAAGAATGATTGTTCTTCTCTATGAGGCTCAAATGGGATAAATTATATGCCCTTATAATTACTCTTATGGCGGTAAATTACTAGTTTTGTCGTCGTTTTGTCCATTTCAGAAAAGTAATATGAGAAAATTCAAGGTTGATTGAACATAAAAATAAAATTATTATGGTCGTTTGTATTTAAATCTATGGTTCAAATCACTGTAGAAATATGTTTTGCTCTGTCATTCTTAACCATATAAAGAATTTAATCAAAGACGATATTAACTTGCATTTATGTTCCATTCTTTTTGCTTTTTATGCTTAAATAGTGTATTGACTAGTATATGTATGTATGGCTTTTTATAATAGTTTTTACCATCATCATCATGATTGGCCTTAGCATTCTATTACTCACATCATAAAGGTGAAAGATTATCTTATTTGATTGTAATCGGTAAACTGTAAAACAACCTAATCGATTATTAAAATTATCTACCTTCATTTACCTAGTTCAACACAATTTTAGCCTTATTTTAAACTATACTAGATGGGTCAAATTAACGACCGATTGGGTTCCCCTCGATAGCCGGCGAGGGAAAGTTAAAAAACTTGGCTTGCGATCGGGACCAGTGGAAAAAGAAAAGGGAGGCCTTTGCCCTGCAGTTTCATTGACATTTTAGGCTAACTAAAAAAATTAAAAATAAACTACCACATTTGACTAAACACCTGGTCAGTGCACTGCATTTTCCACGTGACTACTAACATCTGATTAGTCGCACATCGCGTGTCTGAAACTACTTCGCCGAACCACAATTACCTAATTGCACACAGAGAAACTTTTTTCAAAACTTCGCATGCCACGTAAGTACCACTTCGCAAGCGACATTTCATTGATAGGGATGTAGACTACAAGTTACTTTTTTGTTGTATATCTATGAAAATGTGGTAAAAAATCTCGTGAACTACTGATATTTTAACCAAGATAAAACATATTAAGTCGGCACTAGGTATATATTTTCAATCAAGATAAATACATTTACGGATAAGTGCCCTGCATTCGTCATCATTCTTTGATATTTGATACATATATTTTGTGCAATCTTGAAACAGAAGGTACTTTACGTTATATCTAGGTATTTTATCTTTTGAACTTTACTTATGAATAATTATTTTATAATTATACGAGTATGGTGACATCACTAGTCACTGGTACAAGAAACGGTCGATGTTTTCAATGACGAGTTTAAAAATAACAGCGATTTGTTAGAAAACTTGAATTTATTGACGTATTATTATGTAGAGTTACTGGTTTATTTTGAACTCTTGATTTACCATAGACTTACTAACTTCTCATATAAAACTATCGTTAAAAAGGTGTGTCATTATTCTCATCCTTTAGTGACATGTTTAATTATTCGAATCATATGAAATTGGTATGTCATTGAGAAACAGTACCTACTTATCTGTGGGTGCGAAAAAACCCAACAGTTCACAAGCCAATAAATTCGTCTTTCCCACTAATTACCCCTTGTTGAGTCAGAATGTCTTTATCTCAACCGTAGCCGCCGCTGCCCACCAAATTTGGCAAACTCAATTAGCAGCAATTTCTCCGAAGCTGTTCAAAATTGGGCGCACAGACCTACAGACAGAACCCTGACCTTACATTCTTAATACGTTTAAACAGCGGATACCGTGGGCAGGTTTAAATTATAAATTCAGAAGGTTAAATATGCGTGATGTGGTTATGAATACTATCATGTAGGTAATGTGATCTGTGCATAGTGATTCTTTTTTTCTTTTATTTTGTTTCGATACTTTCTCCCGAAATGTTTGAAATTCAAACGTCTAGATGAAATCGAAGAGAAATGGCATACGATGATTTCTGTCGAATCTAAGCAACTTATTTGCCTTGAAATAGAGTGCCGAATTGGTAAGACACTAAATTCCCTATTCGACAGAAACTATCAATATTTTATTCAAATGAGTAACACGAAGTTTTCCTTATCTTGAAGCTGGCCTTATTTCGCAGAATCCTTATGATTTGCCAATATTGTTGACAAATCAAACTCCATTTCTGGCTGCTAGAGCGGCCTACAGTAAATCCTTCCGCCCACTACGACTCCATTTTAGATTAATAACAAGAACTATTCGATGGGATTATTCTTTGATTTACAATGTTTACAATATCAATAAATCAAAGAACAGCGAAATCTTGGCACATGTCCTTGTCGGGTTATGGGGTCAGCAGAACCATATCATGGGTCATAGGGTATTCATATAACAATATCTGTAGAATTGGTTCGAAATGTTCGTGCATTTCTTACTAATTCCGCCATCATACGCATTTTTATTTTATGGTAACCGTGTAATTGATAAAGAAGATGTAAAGAGACTTTTACGACTAATATAAGACACATGTTATTTATAGGTGCGGCATCTAATATTTTGTGACTAAGATCCACCACCAAGCTAGATCTCAGTCACTATATTTGCGTTGTGGCAGAAACAGACCTATCTATTTAACACTCTATCTAACCATTCAACCCCAACAAAATATTCAATGACCCAACAAAATCTGCACATAAATGGGCACCTAAACTGCCTTTATACCCGCTTGAGTGCCTTAACGACTTAATCTCATACATTCGCGGACAATTTGTACCAACCTCAATTCAGATGCAGAATACTAAAACGATTTCCAATGCGCTTGGGCACAATTCATATGGGGTGTAATGGCTGTAGCTAAAGCCCTGAAGCTGTTCCTGTAAAAACTGATAGGGGTCAACGTCAACGAAACTGAACAAATTTTACAGAGTAAATTATTTCAGGAATTAAAAAATAATTGGCCCCATGCAAATTGTCTGATCGAAGTGGTCATATTGTATAGGAAATTCATTTTTTTTTTTCATTTCCTGAAAAATATTCTCGGTGAAAGTTGTTTTTGAGTAATCCTTATCAGTTTGCGAGAGGCTGTCCTTTACACCCGGTATAGTACTAGCTTAGGTATGGAAATAGCCGCCCACAGAGCCTAAACCTGATTTGATTGTATGACCCTTAATGATATACGAGGTGTGAGAAGTAAGGTCACTAAAAGGGCAGCTAGCGACAATGAATGCTTTATGTTAATATTGTGATTGTGACAAGTTGTTGTGTTAATATTCGCTTTGTTTTTGCATACAGACATTCATAACATAAGTCACGTCTGTGTCTCTGGCTGGTTAGGCATAACATGAACGGCTTGAACACCATGCATTTTTTATTGGGTTTGCTCTAGGAGGTCAGAGGTGTCGACAATTTTTTTCTTTATCTTTAGAATGTCATCTATTTGCACGAACCACCATTAGCGAATTATGCTCACTTGTCACTGAATAATCTACTTAGCTAGCTACAAAATAGTATGTGGGTAGTATTTGGGCAGGCATGTGTTATTATGCGTTGAATGTGTAGCGTGGGCTCACACGTAATTGAAATTAAGAATAGTCATCAAGATATTTAATATTGATGGTGAACATTTGTAAGAAAAAAAACTAGTTGGTGTCAGATTTAGAAGTGATTTTTGTGGCAAAGTATCGACACTCGATTCACATTAAATGTGAGCTCTTAGGTACATTATTTGCCTTCCTTTATATATGCCCAAGTACTTTGGCTTTCTACTGTTAGATGTGAAGAGTCAACATAGCATTCAAATAATTATAAAATTGCCTTTCAAATGGCTCTTCTTAAAGGCAATGAACAACCATGCCCACGTGCATTTAAGTTTATGTAGTGTTATATGTGAGAAAACATACCGAAAGCTATTATAAACATAATTTACTGCCCATCTTACGCATTCTTAAGACTATAATTGTTTCTATTAGTACGCAGACCTTTACGCGCGCCATTATGACCACAGAAATAATAAATAGAACTAGTAGGTAGAGCTATCAAACTCGCCACCTACGTTTAAAATACGTCGCTAATTACATCAAAAAACTCAATGGCAACCCATTATGATTTGCATGCGGCGTCTACCAAATCCGGAGATCAGAATCTCTGATATCCTTGTAGCAAATATCAAACTCTATGTCCCCGAAATAGATTCCAAATTTGAATTTTATGCAGGAAGGAAACTGCACTAAGAATTATGTATGCGCAGGAGCTTGCCTTGCGCCTACGCTTGCCGATATGCCTTCTAGGATAATTAGAATATACCTGAAGTAGGTCAATAGTCAGAGACCTGGCTCTATTTGTTAGGAATTATCGTAAAATATAATGTTCTGGTTGGTACCCAGTTTACAATGTCTTTCGCAAACCCATTATAAGTACCTATAGTTCCGTAATGGGTCTATTCACAAACTCGATAATAAACCGCTTTATTTCAAGGTAAATGGAACGTCAATACTTTTGACTATTTTCTAGGATACAGAGTGCTTTTATATTATCATGGGGTAATAATCCTACTATTTACGTACGTTTATGATTGATTTGATAAGCGCTTGGCATAATTCATACAGAATATTTTGCAATAAATGACGAAATATTGGTAACTAGGTATAATCTGACAGGTTAATTACTCTTTGCCCTACCCACACAAGAATTGCAAGGTACGGACGGGGTTAGCTACTTCTCTTTGAAGAGGTCATTTCCAAATCCTAGAGTTCGGTCTGTTTGAAGTAAATAACCGTGAAATATTACAATGTATAGGGCCTTTGATGGTAATAGGCCTTGTAGTTGTAAAGGCATAACAAATTGGCGTGTTAACACCTAATGAATAACTAAAATAAGAGTGACACAATGTAGTACAAAGGTGAAATATAAATTTTATCAAGGCTACTGTAATTACGTTTAGAAATAGAATTTCTACTATTAGGTACTACGATAGCATAGATAATAGGGTAAGGTTTTGAGAAATAGAACGTAATCGCACTTAGATTCTCTGTAGAGTTTAAGTAAAAGTACCTTTGAACTTCCACTGTGAGGACCTGTGAGGAACGCAAAGTAGACATTATGATTTCGTGATATTTTTTTTTAGTTTAGTGGACGTTATGCTTTCTGAGTTCGTCGACTCGATACCACAAATGCTATATAGTACTTACTTAGTAGATGCTATTGTACTTTTCGCATAGCCTTTCATGCTTTATCTACGTTCCCACAGACTATAAAGATAGTACTGTTAGAAAGGCCTCCGGTTATCACTGAGGACCCCATTAGAACGTTCATAGGAAACAATACGCAATAGCTGTTAGAGCTTATCGCCGGATATCCTTGCACCGAGCCCTTCGTGTCAATGCATGTTGCTGCATATTTGATAATCAGACTAGTTCTATTCTGATGGTTCCAAAAGTATGAAAGAAGATTTTTTATGTTTAATAAGCGCATGAATATAAACCAATTCATATTAGTGTCCAGCCCCCGTAGCATGCAGCCGCGATAAGGCCGTGATAGCCGTTTTATCACACATTTTATCGCATCTATCTGTAAAATTGTATGGGAGTTTGACAGATAGATGCGATATATTCGTTATCGCGCGACGACATGCTACAGGGGCTGGATTCTGATGGACAGACAAACTAATGAGATTTTTACTAAGTATATCGAGGTAACAATTAATTTAATCGCGGCAATAATCCCGTTCAAAATAATAATCTCATTGTAATAGTATATTGCTAACCAAAGGATGTAAGTCATCAAATGCATACGAGGTTTTTGGCGCCCGAGCGCAGCGAGGGCGCTAATGGTACGAGTATGCATTTGATGACTTACACCATGAGGTAAGCACTATGCTTTACATATCGAATGAAAGATAAGTTAAAATTATGGGAAAATATAAGAAAATTAAAACATGAAATTACGACGAAACAGTAGGCAATACCAACTCACTATGAGCGAATTTAACCATCACAAATATATGCATTCGCGTAAGAAAAATTATCTAATTTGCAAGTAGACATTTTGTTAAGTATACTGACTGTTTAATTTGTTAATGTTTTATAATAAAATGCTAAGTAATAAATCGACAAACTCAAGTTTTGAGGTTATAAATATGTTATAAAAACCACAGAGTAAAAATTTCATAATTTTCATAATCCTATGTTTACATTTTTATGGCCTTATTCCGTGACTCTATGCGTCATATTTAGTACTGGCCAGTTCGATATTTAAATAAATTCGAATAGAATTTGTTTTAAAATCGATTCCGATTCGATTAATCATCCGATTCCGTGTGTTTGAAATAAGGCTATCAACTTTTTTTTTCTTGCAATTTGACAGTTCCTTATTCAAATTACTTTGCAGCATAGGTTTCAAAACCTATGATGCAAAGTACCACTTACATCCCGGGTTTTAGGGTTGTATGAACCACTTACTGAGCATGAGATATGTAAAAGTAATGAGTTCTATGCTAGAAATACTTGCCACTGATGTTACCATCCATACACGATAAAATAATCAATTATTTATAGATTAAAATATGGAAATTGCATATGTTTCGCTAATTTGATAAACATCTCGATAACCAGTAAAGTGATGAATGATTATTGTCAATTTATCAAATGTGTAAATAAATGTCGGTTTCATTCCGGTTTTATGATTAAAGATCGACAAATTGACCTCAGAAAAAACTCGCTAACGATTTTTAATTTAAATAACGAACTTGAAAACATCGCGATGTCCTCGTACACCAACGGTTTTTGTAGTAAACACCCAACTTGGAAACTTGTCTAATCGCATTCCTTGTTTGAATCCTAGAATTATTTAAATTAATAAACAAACCAAAAATAATAATTAATACAGGGATTTTTCTAAAGCGCATACCAAATTTTTTTAATTACTTGATGGGACTCCATCACCACTGAATTTCCTGTACTGTACCTAAATTGAACTAGGTAATAGTCAAGTAATGTAGAATAAAATTTCATTAGACTGAACTTCTGCTGGTAGAAAGTAGTTTTCAAATGGGATATAAGTTACCTTTATTTGTTTTTACGTTTCTCTGCGTAGGTTGATATGAATGAATCAGCATTTAAATATAGCTGCCCACTGACGAAATTCTGTCAAACAAAATTTTGTATCTCTAGCAGTTAGCGTAAACTATCAGTCTTGTAAAACACAATGCTAACGAAGACTCGATATAGAACCTCATCTATGGTCTTCTTGGTGACTCAGTTATTTTTTCAGCCTACGGCATACCATCAGAGTAAGGCCACCGGCGACGCGACGCTAGCGCCTGGGCCGTATAAGGCGGGCAGCAGGTATGGCGTTAGTTGCGCACGCACTTAATATAGATCACGTCTATGCATTTTAATTATTACTTACGAACAGTTATGCTGAACTCAAGGAATGAACTATGTTGAAGTCCAGCGTGGAACCCGTCTTCTTCTCGCTTGCTTTCTTTGATAGTGGTGTGTCTTTGACACATACGATATCAGATAAGTGGTTTCAGATTGACACCAGGGTGTTTCGTTGAATCGACAACCCATTTGATAGAAGAAGCATCTGATAGACGTCCACTGCAGGACATAGGCCTCAACGAACTCTACGATGATCTGATCAGCTCAGTGCATTTCACATCTAACGGCTTCGTAATTCGGCTCCGTATATTCGCAAGTTGTTAAAAAAGCAAGAAAATCTTTTTCATCAATCGCACCGTAGCAGATCGCTGTCTTGCTTGTAGGTACCTAAGATGCGCACAGACGCATAGAGCCGTATTTCCGCAAGACACCTATCATAGCATCTATTATAGATTACCTACCTTGGAGTACATCACATAGTATAGGTACCTACCTATTAGGTACCTATGTGTGATGTACTCCAAGTCATTATTTCATACCATTAAGTGGTGGGAGGTCGTGCCATAAACGTCGATTGTTGAAGTTAAATGGAACTTTGATGTTCGACCAATTAAAATCAACATAGCTGTGTTTGTACGTGTACGTGTTTGAAATGTTTACGATGATACTTCCTTGATTTAGTAGGTTTTTACGTTAAAAGAAACATATCGAATACTTACATTTCCATATCAACTAAATACAACTTGATTATTTGACACTCTATTTTCTCACACAGGCTTGCCTATGAATAAGCTCGGGTGAACTATCTCACACAAAACTGATGGTACCTACTTAAAACTGTGCAGGGCACGGACCCTATGGTTTGAGGTAACATGATTATATCATATCATCATTTTCATTTTTTGCCGTATTATATGTTGCACTGTGCATAGCAAGATAAAGGTACTTAAAAATATTAAATTTATTTTATTAGAAAGGCTACCTACTGTCAAGATAAGATAAGATACGGTGAAGATCTATTCACTGACTAATATTTACGTCCCTTTTGAAACATCTGGTATAAATACTGGTATTTTAAGTAGGCTACAAAATAAATAAAACCAGTACTTCGTCGATAGTTTTCTTCGAATTCATTAATAAACTCATTTATTTGGTGATTTGTATTTAAATTAGACTTGATCAACGACGAAGATATAGATGACGAAGTACTATCTCTACCTTAAATTTATAATGGTCGTAGGTCGTTTTTTTTTTAACAAAAGCAAACTTTATCATTCAATTTGTTTATTTGTGGTATTTCCCGAAGAACTTGATCATCAAAATAAACGGCCTTGGACACTCACATAACAACATCCTTTCATGTTCTACGCAAGTACGCAATCACATTGCAATAAGTCGGCCTTTTCTATATCTGTATTTCTATAAAAAGACTGACTTGACATTTTTTAAATATTATCCATGACATATTGATTTCGCTCTTTGTCCCGATGCTCTACCAATCAATAGGTAGTTTATTGATTCTTATAAAAAAGGTTATTCTTCTCAATTTGTAGTCAAACTTTGAGTTTGGAGATCTTGGGCTGTTTGAAAATTGCTAAATCTTTATTTAAAATATCGTTGACTCTGCAATTTTATGACATCTTGTACGGTCCTCAAGCAAAATTATAAAAAAAAATACATATTTGTAAGGCAATCACACACGACCATGAAAACTCGTTAGCATACCATACAACACGCGTCGCCTTGTTTGGAGCTGTCTTATCAGTATATCTATCATCTGTTTACGTAAAAGAGGATACCAAGTCAGGTTAACAGTTCTACGTATACACCCAAATATGTTGCATGCATTTTTCTGTTCAGGACTCATTCTATTCCGTTAGTCAGATTCACTACACTGCCATTTTAGCAGTGTTTTTTGATAGAGCAGTTTTTTTTTTTTTTTTTCAAATATCTTTCCATTTTACTTGGTTAGTTTCCTTGCGGGTGGTTGTATAGTTTCAAAAGCACTTTGGCCACTTTCACAGATATTAAACCTTTTCTAACTTGTTTATGTCCATCTGATAGCAAAATCAACTTTAATTTGTCCACTCTTTAGATATGAACGTAGATAACAGATGACGCCATAGATAATACTCTATACTTGCTATATGGGATTATACATGTTAAAACATTATTCTATTATCACTGTGTACATATTCGTGGACCTTATATTGAGTACAAAATGAATCATGAGCAAACATGTGTCTTTATTTAGTAAATTAGGTTGTTCTTTAGAAGGTGAAGGTAACAAGACTGACACTGCAGTAATATGATAAAATAACTTTTCTATTTTGAAAGTCCCTACAAATAAATACAGTTCCTATTCCTAGCCTAGCAAGCCTCTTGACTATTGAATCTAAACTATTATACGGGGTGTAAGGGACAGCGTCCCGCAAACTGATAGGGGTTGCTCAGTCAACGAAACTAAACAACTACCACCAGTTTTTTTTTCAGGAAGTGAAACAAAAAATTTGCTTTTTCATACAAAATGACAACCTCAATCAGATTATTTGTATGGAAAAGCAAATTTTTTTTTCCTCAACCTGGCCGGATAGGAAGACACTACGAAACCGCGATTTAGAAACTAGTGGGGCCATCTCTCGGGCTTCTGCGGAAACTGAATCATTAATTTATTGGAAATAGAAAAATTGATATTTTGCATTCCTTTCGCTCCGTTCATATAAGGAATAAATAGGCGGCGTAATAATATTGTACCACCAGTGTGTAAAAAATACTATAAGTATTTACAAATTATTAGCAAATAGATACGAACACGTAGCTTAAACACACACTTAACGCGGAAGTTGGCTACATGCCGACTAACGAACTAAAGCTAGCGTAATGTAAATTGATGTTCAAGTATGGTCACATCATACCTACAGCAGGTTTGTATTCGTACAGTCTGCCGTAAATAATTAATGGAAACTCCAATAATGTTGAACGTTGAAATGATGATGTTTAAATAGCAAGGGGTACTTAGTAAACTACTTAGTCCAGGGACTGCATTACCGCAAAATTGGGTTACCACAATAAAACGATATGACGTCATATCATTATTTTCGGGTATCCAATTTTTAACGATATCATTATTAGCGATATAATTTTTCCGGTACACTTACTATTTCGATACAGAAATCACTTAATTTAAACGGTATCAACATATAGCGGTATCCTTATTTTTTCGGTATACAAATTTTCATCGAGATCGTCAATGCGGTACCGAAACAACCGTAACTTTGTGCTACCGAAATACAGAATATTATATCGGTACCGAAATTATAACGGTAGCCGTTATTATTTCGGTTGGGTAGAGATACTAGGTAAGCGTCCGCGGCGCGGCGGCGTTCCGCACGGCACGCGTGAAAGGGTGGGAAATAGGCTTCCTTGTCGCACGTCAAAGGGCGCCGATAGCGCGACTTTCTTTGATAGCCCGACTCACGCCCGACCAGCCTGGCGCACTCCGGCCGGTAGGCATGCAGCTACAAGTACTTGCACCGCCCCACGCGTGGGGCTTAGGCCTAGCACGCACTGCGTTTTTTTTCCGCAAAAATCTGTGATGTATGGAGTTGTATGAAGGTGCACGCACTCGCGGAAAAAAATCGCGCGAGAATTATTCCGCAACCAAATCTGCGGAATCCCCCGCGCCGCGGTGCGAATTTATTTCGCGCCAAAATCTGCCAAACTCGCCAAATTTGCCGAACTCTCCAAACTCGCCACATTTGCCAAACTTGCCAGATCTGCAAAACTCGCCAGACCCACTAAACTCGCCAAACTTGCCAAATCTGCCAAACTCGTCAAATCTACCGATCTCGCCAAACTCGTCAAACCCCCCAAACTCGCCACATTTGCCGAACTCGCCAAATCTGCCAAACTCGTCAATTTTGCCAAAGTCGGCATACTCGCCAATCTCAGCAAACTTGCCAAACTCGCCAAATCTGCCAAACTCGCCAAATCTGCCAAACTCGCCAAATCTGCCTATCTCGCCAAACTCGTCAAACCCGCCAAACTCACCAATTTTTCCAAACTCGGCATACTCGCCAATCTCGTCAAACTCGCCAAACTACACGACAGCAGCAATAAAAATAACAGTGTTATGTTAAGATAGTTAAATAAAAGTAAAAACAAAAAAATACCGGTTGCACTCCGGGAGTGCCGGTAGAAGTGAAAACTTGAACATTAACGAACGTTAGACTCGATCGAAACATTACCTGAATAATAAAACAGTAAAATTCTGAATTAAATGCTGGTTCGATTCCCAAAGTGAATCACCGATATCTGTCTCGAGTTCTCTAGTCGATTTTGAGTTCGAATCGATTTTAACTCGAATATTTATTTAAATCTATTTTGAAAATCGATTTTGTTTTGAATCGATTTTGAAAATCGATTTTATTCGAACCGATTTTAGTCCTAATCGATTTCAAAAATCGATTTAATTTACGATCGACATCGATTTTAAAAATCGATTCTTATTCAAATCGATATTGTATAGGCCTACGCCCCGGAGCACCCGCAGTTCCAAAAAAAATAATTGGTTTCAATTATAGGGCTCCGCCCCGGAGCACCCCCAGTTCCAAAAAACATCGTCTTACAACTAAAGGCCTCCGCCCCGGAGCACCCCCAGTTCCAAAAAACATCGTCTTTCAATTATAGGCCTCCGCTCCCATAGGGCTCCGCTTCGGAGCACCCCCAGTTCCAAAAAAGCAATGATGTCATTCAATTATAGGCTTTCGCCCTCATAGGGCTCCGCTCCAGTAGGGCTCTGCCCCGGAGCACCCCCACCAGCCAGCTCTGCCAAACTCGAAATGGAGGCTGAATCATTGCTCAAGGATTCCGTGCTTCGGAGGGCACGTTAACCCGTCGGTCCCGATCGCTGTCTTTGATAGTGGTCAAACAAACAATACAAAACCAAAACAATACCAGAGGCTTATAGAAAACTAAAAAAAACTCTGACACCATGGTTCATCAGGTCGATCGACTCGAAACCCGTACGACAGAAGAAGACTATCGATCAGCATAGCACTAGTCACGCACGGTGAGCGACAGCGGCGCGTCGCGGGGCTCGGCGCGGGGCCCGGCGCGGGGCGCGGCGGCGGTTCTTCAGGATTTCGGTACCGAAATCATCGAAATATAAGGGTTAAATAACGGTAGAGAAAACGATACCGCAAAACATGATAAGGGTTTTATAATGATATCGTTATATTCAATACCGTTATAATGGTATGACAAAACGATATTGAAATTACAAATTAGGGTTAATAGTATAGAGGTAGCCTTACCGTTTAAAAATAAAGCGGTACCACAAAACGTCAAGGAGTACAATATGGGTTAAATGAAATAAGGGTTTTGAGACGGGTGAAATTAAAGGGGTTAAACAAACCGCTACCGCTATTTCATAACCTATATTTAACCTTTATCTCTACCGAAAACAGTCCCTGACTTAGTCTTTTCTCAGAACAAATAAATACGTAACATGTAAACTTTAAGGCGGTTGACTGCTTTCATGGCTTATTCTTCATCTAAGGCTTGTTCTATAGAGGCATTCAAACGTCTTCTACAATGTACAATTCGATTAAACAGCTCAGTTGCTTATGTATGTCCTTTGGCTCAATTCGCACTGATGTCATCCTAACACTCTTGCGCAGGTTCTTGCGACGCTAAGTATTACAAATTAAGCCGTAACATGTAAACTTTAAGCTGTTCACCTACGTTTAAGGTTAATTATTATTATTAGGCTTGATCTATGGAGATTGGAGACATTCAAATCTCCCGTACAATGCATAGTTCGATCTTACAGCTCAGTTGCTCATGTCCTTTGCGGCTGACGGTACTTTGGCTCAATTCGCACTGATGTCATCAGAACAAACACTCTTGCGCAGGTTCTTGCGACGCTATTAAAGTTAAGCCGTAACATGTAAACTTTAAGGTGTTTACCTACTTTTAAGGCTTGTTGTCTTAAAATGGCAACTTCGTTTTCTGAAAACGTCTACTTGTTCAGAGATATAAAGTAAAGTCTGTTTGTAAAACTTGGCTAAGTAATCTTTGTCATAGTAATTATAATTAATCAATCAAATTAACCTTGGGGAATCTCTTAAGTTCTATTTTAGAAAATTACAATTTCATTATAAATTCATAACAATCCGGAAATATCTAATATCGCTTCTGCTCTTACCTCGGATCCCACACAAATTGTCATTATGTAACTGCAAAGGTTAAACAGCATTTATAAATGTTATTAAAACATCGATTCGTACCGACCTTGGCCTCAAAAGGACTAATTTTAATCGCCTAAATAATTAACGATGTAGGTAATTAATTATAGAAAATTTTGAGTTCTGAATTCGAAGTGAAAAGGGTCAGGGGTATACGACCGTGTGACAGATTTCTAAATGAGTTAAATTAAAAAAATCATTAACGGGTTGGCTATTAAAACAATCGATATTCCTATTTCTAATGTGGTCCTTGACAATAACTGCACAAGAAATTTCAACTCTCTACTTAAGACTCTTGGAGTGGACATCCAACATTAAAAAAAAAAACTTTATTTGCTGTATATAATTGTAGTTTTGTACAGAATAATAGCTTATGCAAACCAACAATATACCAACTCGCACATAATCACCTGTCGTATTCGTATGACTCTATCTTCATTCAATTCATTCATTCTCTTAGTTTATTACTATTAGCATTATGAAGCAAGTTGATCTCCGAGTTACAAGTGAGTGAGGTAATTGAAGAACCCATTGCGATGTTTGCACAGACCATTAGAAGTTTCTAAATAGAAAGGTAACGTTCGCAATGTTTACCCTGCTATGGTCAATTGCATGTGTTTACTGTACGTGTTCAGCCAATTTGTGTCAACTAATGCAAGGTTTTAAGGGTAAAACTGACTGCGTGAGTTTTTTTTAACTCAAGTAGGTTTGAGAACATTCAGTTAGTTGCCGATAAATTATGTTGTAAAAACTTAAAGCTCCACCTCCAGCTAGGAACACGCCTAGATAGATTCTTCCCTCTAAGACAGAATTTAAGTGATAGCTATGACTCCCTGGAACTCTGCGATAAAGCGCGGCGGATCATCAAATTAAATCTCTCTACTCCACGTCCGACAATGAGGAATATTTCAGATAGAACTGAACTGACTCTATACTCCTATCTTACTTTTCGTTACAGCTATTTTAATTTTTTGTACAAGAACAATCATCCTTCTCATCCCAAGTTTTGCATGACATAACATAATTACACGGTTATTTTAGATAGTAATAATCATTGTATCGCGTTTTCCACATCGCTATTAGTTGATTAGTTTCGCCCGAGTGATCGCTTTCGCTACATCGCGACTTTATCTGATCGAAAGCTCGAGTTATGGAATCTTCAGTTTACTTGCATTGCTGACAAAATGATGTAATAATAAATTGGACGATGAACTAGTGTAGAACAGGGGGTTTACGTTCATTTCAGTTTGCTTGGTAACGCTTTCGTCACTTGTTGTAATATCGAAAGCAAAATTTGTAATAAAGCTTCCTGCAATACTTATCATGAAATACTCGTATAAGTAATCAAAGATTATTATCATATAATAAAAGCAATGCTTACAGATTCATGTCGTAGTACTTTAAGTAATACCATTTATAAAAATTTTACTCAAGCAAGATAAATGGGTCGAAATATGAAAAAAAATATGTTTGATGTCTCGTAGTTGTCTGTGAAGTAAAGCAACATTTTGTTTCCTTATTACAACCTACGTTCCTTCACTAAATTGGTTCATTATATCTTGTGCAAATATTGGCATATATTTTTAAACTCAGCTACAGGAACAGATGCCACTCCCAAGTGTGGCACAACACGCGAACTTACCTTGGCTTCCAACAGCTGCCTACAATTAGTCTGTGTAATGAGAGTCAATGACCAGTACATTCAGTTACATAATTGCAAATAATGACCGATCATTATTCGCATTGATCTCACCTGGGATCCGCAATTATGAACGCAGCGTGCGTTTCCTGTTGCATTGCCCTTACACTTTTTTATAGACTTACAGAACCGTTTTCAACTAAAAAACTACATTTTAAACAATGTAGATTTATATGTCAATATCAAGATACATACGAATACTATTAGTATGTCAGATTGTTAGAGGAATCTTCATACCTGATGCTAGAATTACCCACCGAAATGACGACATTATTTTTAAGTTTTTTTTCTTCTTATGACCTTACAATATAATGTCTTGTCTAGCGTAGTGGACATGAAATTAAAATAATGTTGTAGTATCACATCACGTCGTAGCCCGTGTAAACGGACCTTAATAATTGTATTTGCGTGGATATTCCTAAAGGTAAAGGATATTGCCGATTCTTCGAAATTCAAGTGTTTTCCTTTCGATTAAAAGTCATTGCTTACTTCACATTTTATTAAATGCCAATTACGATTACAAAATTTCAAGATGATCAGTTATCACATCGAATGCGTAATGCCCTTTTCAAGTAGGTTTTTATTTTTAATTTGTTTTTCGGTTGCATCACTGTTATAAAATAACATTCGAGGTTTTAACCATTCGCAATAATAAAACTGAATGCGAGGTTTATTGCAAAACAAATTAATTTAAACTTGACAAAGACGGTACATTACAGAGTAGTTAATATTTATTATTCTGAAAAGAAACATGTTGTTAATTAGGATGTACAAGTACAAAAGCCAATTATTCATTTGGTGGCTAAAACAATTTTCTCACGGACTTAACAAGAAATTCACTTTCTAGACAAGCAACAGTACCACACAATTTGACTCTTATAAGAACAGCCACTTAGCTAAGCGGAGATACCTACTTGAATATAACGGCGATTCAGCGAAAGCGAGAAAACATTCGAGTAGCTATGAAGCACCTTATAGGTAAAACCATCTTAAGGCTATGACTAATTTGATCTTTACGAAAATCAAATTATTGTCACCAGATTTATTATTATCATTAATTCACATCCATAGTCATAAGCTTTGAAACCTATTAGCAGGGTTAGTCAGTCAAACTTGAGACATAACATGAGTTGTATTTTAATACAGTTTGCAGTGTACATGATGTCTAAGAATGTTTACAGAAATAGCTAAGTATGAGAGTCAGTTTGTATTTTGTAAACAGATGTTTATGTTTGTTTTATGAAAAGCTCTTTCGAGTTGATGTCAGTCGTTACGAATAAAGCAAACATGGTTGAATGAAAGTGCATTATGAATGAAAGTGCTTTCAGTTTTTGTGTAGGTGCATTATAGCATCAGATAGAAAGATAGTCTATTATAGTCCACCAAGATTCTCATGTATGCAATATTTTGAGACGCAAAGTCGCTGGTTATAAATATATGCGGGCGACATACGGTCTGTTTTGCCGGGCTGGGTACGTGCGTGCTCAAAATACGGAAATGTCACTAGCACATCGACCTTTTAATGCATTGCAAAATTATATAACAACAATAATATTACAGGCTGGTCCTATAAGACTATATTATATTGTCCACTTAGACCTAATTTGTTTATACACTGAAAACCGGAGGGAGATGATTCTGCCCATGAAATCGAATAGCTTTCCCCAAGACCCTTCTTCAAAACGAGTGAAATTTTATCGTGCCTTGCAGTATTTTCAAGCCACCTTATTATCGTTCGCATTTGAAAATAATATAGCATCTCGAAAATGAATTATTTATTTTGTTCTAGACTGGCTCTGGCAAAACCTACACCATGGGCAGCGGCTGGGAAGGCGAAGGTGACGGCGACGAAGAGCGCAAAGGCATCATCCCTCGAGCCATCAGGGACCTCTTCGCTGGAGCTGACGCGAGGGCAGAAGCGGCCAGGCAGCAGGGGCAGCTACCACCAGAATTCTCCGTCCAAGCACAATTCATAGAACTCTACAATGAAGATATCGTGGACCTATTAGATCCAGCTAAAGATCCTTTTGCTAAGGTTAGTATCATGGGCTGATGCGAGGGCATACGCAGCCAGCTAGCAGGGGCAGGTGCTAACTAAAAGCTTACGATGACCGACGATTTGTAAAATCTTCTCAAACTAACAACAATAAGAAATCTTCTGCTTACTCAAATAACTAAATCTATATTTTACGATTTCTTTTCACACCTCAATAAATCGGTGCACCGAGAAGCGAGATAGACCAGCGCAATACCTGTGTTCAACAGCTTTATTAATACATTTAATTAGTGTAACCACCCACCGTATAGCGTAATATTGCTCGCGACCACCGAACCGTGCGCCCTAACAAGTGGATCAAAGAATATAATACGTGTAGGAAAACTGAGAACGACATTTGAATGTGTGTGGAATGGTATTACTTGGAAGTTTACGACTGAGATGTGTCCGAGAGGAATCTAGAAAATATGAGTGTCGCAAATTTAGATACTTATAGGGCTCTGTAAAAATTTTGGGCATTAATATTTCGTGCAGGTGCCAATTAACTTATTCTATCTAGGAATTGCTTATTTGCAATCGCTGATCTAGGTAGGCATTCCAGAATCTAAAAAGGTATAATTTTTTTTTAACAGAACAATCTGGATTTAACACTTTACTGTACATAAGTATAAAACTTTTTACCTAGCTGCTGTATTTTTTAGAAGCATATTTTTTATGACCACTGTTTTTTCTTGGTCAATATTTAGCGAAAAATAAATTGTAATTATTCACAAGCACAAATCTGCAAAGACAAAAACAGACGCCCCTAGCAAGGCATCTAATCCAAAGCACAAAGAATACAGTCATGTTAACCGCAACCGCAAGATTTACTTTTTTTTGTTTCTGTCCCGCTGACCCAGATTGTAGAGAATTATTTAACAAGTGACGCAATGTTGATTTGAAATTGAATCTTACTACGAATAATTATGTGTGTTTAGGATTCACTTTCGTACTTTGGTATTAGGTGTGAAATGTTGAACAAATTCAAACGGCACAACTTTAAAACTGTTGATCATTATTTTTAATAGGCAAGAAAATATATAAGAAAAAGTCTCTACCACTTTAAGAATCGTCTAACCTGTTTTTCAGGGAGCCCTAAGAATAACAGAAGACGGCTGCGGCGGTGTCCGAATAGTCGGGGCTTCGATGAGAGCTGTCCGGGGCGTGAAGGAAGCCCTTGGAGCCCTACGAGCTGGCGCTTTAGCTAGGACGACGGCAGCTACCAACATGAACTCATCATCTTCTAGGTACCTAGATTTAATGACATCACCATCCATCACAGCTCAGATACATCCCCACCGAGCGGTCAGGCCCACAAGTCAGGCCTAAGTCGACTACGTGGATCCAGTTCAGCCGGATTCATACGTGGACAATCCAATGGAAAAAAAGAGTGCCAAATATAAAATGCTATCGACAAGGTATATTGTGATGATAATGTATTTGCATTGATTTCAGGTCGCATGCAGTATTTACACTACTGATGAGGCAGAGACGATTAGCAGCCGACATGGAGGTGGAAAGAGAAGGTGAAACGGAAGCTCCTGAGCAATATGAAACTCTGACCGCCAAGTTCCATTTTGTAGACTTGGCAGGCTCGGAAAGACTGAAGCGAACAGGTAAACAATCAAATTCGATCAATTTAGGAATTCGGAGATTTTTTTTTATTTGGTTTTTAATAAATTCTAATAACTAAAATCATAATAGGGGTTAGAATGTTTTCTCAGTACCTAACTTTTATCTTTCAGGAGCAACCGGCGAGAGAGCAAAAGAGGGTATATCAATAAACTGCGGACTACTAGCTCTTGGAAATGTGATATCCGCGTTAGGAGACAAATCTAGGAAAGCTCTACACGTTCCATACAGAGATTCCAAGCTTACCAGGCTACTACAGGATTCACTTGGAGGTAAGTTTTCTCAGATATATTGTTTTCGGACATATTTTTTTTCGAACATGGTATTCCAAACGATGGACTGAAAAATAGAATGTACCAGCTGATTATCTTCCTAGGTAGGTATACTATTAAGCCGAGCGTCAGGTTTTGATGGGCATCTCGATAAGGATTGTAAATTGTTTTAATGATGAACCTATCGTCTGAATAACAGTACCAAAACCCTCTCGACTAGCTCTTACAGTATGCTCGGAAAATTGCAATATTTTTATTGCTCCAACCCAGCAAGAAAGTATCAACTATTTATTTTATACTACACCTATTCAGAAAGTATATTAGTTCTTACTTAAAAAAAGGAAAGAAAGTACGTAAATCCAAGCGAACGAATATGCGGGCGGCAAAAATATATGGGATTTACTTTCTCCCCTAGGGGAGAAAGTATTTTCTCCCCTCCTATTTTTTTTTTTAATTCATAATTCAAAACTAGAAACAGGCGAATGCCAAAAAACAAAAAGTTTGTATGTCGAAGCCCACAAAATGATACTGGCCACTTACATTTTTTGGCAGTATGTGCTTTGCTTCATTTGTCTCTTTTATATTTTTAAGTAAAAAATATGGCAAAATCAACATGTCCGCGCGAATTCTTTTTCGTTCTTTGATTTATATGACTTATTTAATGTAAATTAAGTGTTTTAGTGTTTTCGATGTAATGTGTAACTGTATTATATGTGTTTTGTTTGTTTGTGTTCTGTTCGCATGGATGATGACACTTCAAATGTTCTTAAGTTATCTTCTCATGTAAGTGATATCATTCTTTATTTTACAAGGATTTTTGATTATATTTTCCTCATAGGTGTAGTATAAAGCACTATGTATAACTCGGAAGATAATGCGATTCCCAACTCGTGTGTATTGAGGCCCTCAGCTGCGCTTCGGGCCTCAAATCGGTCATGTTCTCTCCTCGTTAAACAATGTACTATTATTGTACTTAATCATAAAATACCCAACATTTGTCCTCAGGAAACAGTAACACAGTAATGATAGCATGCGTATCACCAAGCGACCGGGATTTTATGGAGACTCTAAATACATTGAAATACGCAAACAGAGCCAGAAATATCAAGAACAGATGCGTAGTGAACCAGGATCTGACGTCACGAACCATACACCAGCTCAGGCAGGAAGTAGCGAGACTACAGCTAGAACTCGCCGAGTATAAACAGGTAATACAGAAAAACACAGTATTAATTCTAGTACCCATAGTACAAGCTTTGCTTCTGTTCTCCACATGAATATTAGTTTTAGCTTAGACACATGTCTTGTCCAGGTATTAAAGGCATAATCTGCCTAAAGAAGAGAGCCTATGAAAATAACTACGCAAATTTTATGAATACACACACTTACTTTTGGTCTAAAAGCATCTCCATTCTCAAAATTTTATCCAAATTAAATTTATATTACACACACACTTTATTTTCCAACATTTACCCCAATAAATCATTTTCCTTTTTTATTTCAGGGTAAACGGGTAATATCAGAAAACGGCGAAGAAGGCTGGAGCGACGTGGTACAAGAGAATGCCATCCTCACCGCTGAAGTAGAATCTTTACGAAGAAGGGTTAAAGCCATGCAGGGAACCATCGACCAACTGTCGGCAAGGAATAGTGAATTAGTCGCCGAGAAGGCTTTGGGGCAATGGGCGCCTAAAGATGGAAGTCCAGATACCAATGATTGTTCGTTGACGGCGTTAGTACAGGTAAGACAATTTATTGCAGTCCCTTAAGGGTTTTCTTTGTTGTAACTTGTTGGAATGGAAAGAACATCAAAAAATAATAAGTTCGTTTAGTTGGGCTACAGTAAGTTGCAAGCCAGTGCCCCCTTGTGGAGCCTAGCGCCGCTTAAATGGGATCTTGCAGCTGGACTTATCCACTGACATGTCTATGATGCCGTTGCCGAGAATAGACAAATAAGAGGAACATCTCATACCATAAGTCACTGTGTTTTCTCTTATACCAATCTTCTAATCCACTGCTTATCTTACTAGGGATACGTGAGTGAAATAGAAGACCTGCGAGCTCAACTAATGGAAGCGAACGCGCTGTACGAAACCACGCGCAAACATCAAGCGCTAGCCGCGCGCACCCGGCACGAGTCCGTTCATGACGCCAGTTCGATTCTCGACGATGCCAAACGGGAACTATACAAGGTACCAGTAATAATTAGCTTGCCAGTTGTGTTTGAAATAAAATATCAATAAATCATTCGTGTTTAAATTTTCACCTACTTAGAGCCATAAAATAAAATAAATCTTAGTATAATTAATCATTACAATTAAATATAAATACGAAATCTATTTCCTCAGGAAAAAGAACTGCTAGCCCGCAGTATGGGCGAGTTAGAATTCCAGAGAAAACTAAACATGAGCGACAGTATGACTAGCACTGTCACTGTCACCGACGACAGAACCATCATAGGAGAGAGAGAGAGGGCTGAAGGAGAGAGCGCAGAGGATTCCGAACCTTCTGATGGAAGTACAAGTAGTTCTGAAGATGAGGAGGATGACAACTCTGAAGCTAAAGGTAGGTAAAAGGAACACAATGAGAATGATCAGTGCTCAAGCAAGTGCAGAAAACTAGGGGATTATTTTTCGCTTTGTTTTAAGTTTTTACGAACATTTATACGCCAAATATGTATATTGGTGCGCCTTTACTGCACAACTTTCAATCCAAGTTTTAAGTAAAATCTTCCCTTTCCTATAGGTCAACAAATGCTCACAGCGCAACTGGCAGCCTTAAGCGAGGACATCGACACTAAAGCTCGTCTAATAGAACAGTTGGAAGTGTCCCAACGCCGCTTGGCCGCTTTGAGAACCCATTATGAGCAGAGGCTGGATACGCTGCATCATCAGATCAAAGCCACTAGTGACGAGAGGGACAAGGTGTTGGCTTCACTTGGTAAGCTTGTATCTTATATTTTTAAGGGATTTAAATGGCTGTGGGTCTCAATACATCTTCAACTTCTTTGAACGCGATCTTTCGCTCTTATCAACACAACATATGGACACTACACGTGGAGCTATAAGTTGTAATTGCATTTGGTTGATCCTATTTATTTGACCTCTTGCTGAGACCATTATGTTAACGCTTTCGAATATTTATTCCAAAACATTCGAATCGGAATTTGAAATCTAAGTTTATTCGTTCCTAACCCCGAAAATTTAATCTCTCAGCAACCCAAGCGTCCCCTCCGAGCGACAAGCTAAAGCGCGTGAAAGAAGAGTACGAGAGACGTATGACGTCAATGTCGCGAGAACTGAAGCGACTACAAGCGGCGCAAAGAGAACATACCAGACTACAGCGCTCGCAGCAAGCCACCGCGCAACAACTCGCTACTATGAGGAACGACCTTCAGACCATGAAGAGGGACAAGGTAAGCAATAAAAGAGAGAGCGAAGCGAGCGTGATATCTCACGACAACGGAATCAATACATTACGCGAGCGAAACGAGCGCGACTATTCACAAAAATTTAAGCCAAACATTACGCGAACAAAGCGAGCGCGGCATATCACTAATATTTAATCAATACAATACGTCACACGAGCGAAGTGAGCACAATATTTTACAACAAATAAATAAACACGTTATGCGAGCGAAGCGAGCTCAAAATTTCACTAACATAATGCCTCCAAACAAGAACAAATCAAGAGAAACCAAGATAGATGGCAACCCTAAATAATAATTTGTTGCAGTAATCGCATTATCTGCTTCAACTAGTATCCCAAAAACATTCCTCTTTTCAGGTGAAATTGGTCCAACGAATGAGGCAAGAAGCGAAACGTCACGCACAAGCCGAGGCAGCCAGAGCTAAAGAAGTGGCGCAGTTGAAGAAAGAATCTAGAAAGAATGCTAACCTCATCAGAACATTGGAAGCAGAGACCAGGCTCAAAGAACAAGTGCTTAAAAGGAAGCAAGAAGAGGTGTCGCTTTTGAGGAGAGGGCATCGGGACAAGCTTAGCAGCAAAGCGGCTGGCAGATTACATGGTAAGGTCGTTAAACTGATCATCTGTGTTTAGAATAGGTAGTGTTTTAGCATTTTTGATTTTCGTAGAGAAATAACGCATATCTGATCTGATATAAGTACCAAATGCCCAAGATGTTATTATTCGACAGATAATTTAATTTTCGGTGAGTTTGAAAGCTTCTTTAATGCCTTCTGAGAATGTCTGTATCATTTTGAGTAAAGAGTTCGGTAGATCTTTTACCTGAGCAATGAGACGGCATTGATGCAAAATTCTTGAGTATGTAGCGGGACGTCAACAAATCTGTTCTATCAATAATGCCGGTTCACGCGTTCTATTCTTGACTGCGCGCGGGGCAGTCGTTCCGCGCACCTCACCCCTGAAGTTACGTCAAGAAGTTTTCCCCATCTGTACAAAGTATAAGCCTTGCCCCCGTAGAATGTCAATTTCTCATTTGTCATTTCTACAGATCGTTCCCGCGCCCGCGCCCGCAACTACCGCGACACGTGGTCCAAACTCGAGTGCTGGCTGTCACGAACATGCGCCGCCAGAACCACGCTCGGGGAACTAGAGGCCGCGCTCGAGAGACAACTCAGACAGAGGGAGTCGACCCGAGCGGCCAGAGATGACCCGGAAAGTGCCCCGCTGTTACATTACTTGAAGGAGGCAATCGCAGATACGCAGCAGCAAATCATGCAGATTGAGGTAACTAAGCTTACTGCTGGCTCTAAATGCTAGGGGACTATAACGCTCGGGGAATTAGAGGCCGCGCAGGAGGTAATCGCAGAACGCAACAGCAGATCATGCATATTTAGGTAGTGTTGTCTTTAATTAAAATAAATTGTTCTACTTTATCCATCCACCTGTAGAGATTCACAGCCACAGAGAAGACGTCACATCACAGCAGATCATTTTATTGTGCAAACTGAATTGAGGTTATCTGGTAACTAAGTGCTGGCCTAAAATTGCAGGGATGAATGAAAGAAGAAAACATACTGTGCCGACCCCAATGGATGGGATAAGGGCAAATGATGATGATGCTGATATTATCTTTATCAAAACGACAGATTAATCTTCTTTTCTACGATTTTTTTTCTACTACTGGATTAAACATAATTTATGGAATAACTTATATTGCAGGAAGAAACAGATGAAAACGAGCTACCGCGTCTTTTAGACCAACTAGACACGATCGAAGCTGCGCGATACGCGCTGGAGCGACTTGCGACACACACGTTACAACACGCGCAGGATAACGCGAGGAACCAACGACTGCTCAACGACACGAGGGCGCAGCTCAGAGAGGTAAAGCGAGAGCGAGAATTTTTGTAAACGACATACATACATACACAAATCACGCCTTTATCCGTAGAGGGGTAGGCAGAGCCTAACCATCCATCGTTCCGCTACGTCTAACAAGTTTTGAGGGTTATTACAGATGATACTGTATATTGCTATAGTGACAGGTTGTCAGCCCATCGCCTATAAATTGCAATACACTTAAACCCTCGAATCCCTTAGCTGGTTTTTACAGCATGCCCGGGAGGAGATGCAGCTGGCACATTCTATGTTTTTCTATCGCTCCCAGTCCAGCATGGAAGACAAGTAATGTAAAGGACAATGGGCAAAAGTGGTCTAAGATCCTAAACTGATAAGACTTGTAAGAAATGAAAGTAAATACTTGGCATATGATTCGGGACAAGGATTTTTTTTATGGTCACTTTAACATGGCTATTTTTATCGGGACCTATTTTAATAATACCTGCCCCGAATCTTGTCAAGTATTTATTTTCATGTCCTACAAGTTTTATCAGTGTAGGATTTTGGACCAAGTTCCATATATTTTTTCCCATGGTCCTTTGAAAGGTTGAAATAGTATGGTGTGTAAAATCAAATTGTCTTTACCACAGATGGAAGAAACTACAGAACGTACAGCTTCGGCCCTCCGCGCGGCCGGCGACCACAGTCGCCCGGCCGCGCGGACGGGCCGCACGCTCGTCCGCTCTCTGCTAGTTTCCTTCCATCTGTCGGTAAGACAATTTGATTTTACACACCATACTATCTCACCTTTCAAGGACATGGAAAAAATCTCTGGACCTTGGTCCAAAATCCTACACAGATAAATATTTTAGTTCCCATACTAAAACGCGCTATTAGCTGATGCATTTTGTATGGAAGGTAATAGGCATGTTGACTGTGTGGCTAAAAAAATTCAAAACGTTTATACTCAAAACTGGTGGCTAAAATATTGTGAATCTCATTCACTATTTAAAAAAATATGCACATTTAGATTTAATAATCAAGTTAAAAATATAGAAGTTATTGATTTGAGTAGTCAATATTTACAAGCCAGTGACGTCATAACTCACAATTTTCATACAAAAAAGCGTTTTGACATTTCATAAAAAGTTGCAGATTTGACTAGTAGGAAAATAGCCTATTTTGTTTATCGTATTTCGACCTATGTTCCTTTGGGAAAGTTGTTCAGTTTCATGGGCTGGTTCATATCTTTTCGGGTGCATATACCCTTTCTGTAACACGTTGTATAATCAATCTGTTTTTGTTCCATCAGTGCCCTAGAACGAGCGCCAATGATAGTCCGTGAAGCCAGCACCGCCCCCACCTCCCCGCCAGATGATAACAGCAACGGGTCGCCCTTCCATCGAAATACGTATGTACAGTTATAAAATTGTTAGAATATAATTAAGATGACATAGAATGTACCATATGCTTATGCCAAGCATACTGTGAAAGCTAGGCCTCGGTTTTGTTTAGACGATAGGATGATAATCCGTCACAACATTCATATCTGAAAAACTTCTTACGCATACTGCCGCCAGCAGTACCGATGGCGCGGCAACAAGGCCTCTTAGCGCCTGGGTTTGAGATCGAATATAGTCCAATAGGTATGCAGTTTCTAAGTCATTTACCGGCGCGGAACTATGTGTAAGAAATACTGCTAAAAATTTATTAGGTTCGCCGATAGCTTTTAATATATCTATACAGGGTGTAATTTAATTGCGTACCATAGCTTAGGGGGTGTTTCAGTAACGTTAAAGGAGCCCATAAAAAATATTTAAAAAAATCCAACTCAAAAAAAATAAATAAACGGTAGGTATTTATGATGATTCCCGGAGCTGCGCCTACCTCTCGTGCTATAACCAATACCGCGCGATGCGCGAGTCGATAAATACTGGCTTTTGGTTATTTGATGTTTGAGTTGGATTGTTTTTTTTTTTTATGGGCTCCTTATACGTTACTGAAACACCCCTTAAGCTATGGCACGCAATTAAATTAACACCCTGTATATATAATATTTTTTTCAGCGGTCGTCGAGGGTCCGTGCGGTTACGAGACCTCGGCGTGATCGGTCGCGACGACGACCCCATGACCCAGTCGCTAGTGGAGCCCACGTCGCCCCGGCCCGTGCCGCTCAGCAGAGTGCCCAGCGCGCCCGGTAGCTTGAGGTCAGTCCATAGACAAGAATAAACAGTCGTACAGAGATAAAAGCAGCACAAACTTTTTTAGTTTTCGGCGGTTTTTCCCTCGTAATTTCTACCCTTTGCAGTCTTCTTCAGGAGCACAAAATTCGCACTACCGCTCTTCAAGTCTACGACTACGAGTACGGTTCGAAACTTGTTGCGCTGGGACTTGTACTGGGTCTCTAAGTAATATTATAAAAATTTGTTTGACTCTCTGTCTGAATTTCAAAAATTTATGTTAATTCAGATAGAGGTTGATTGATATGTACCTAGCAACTAAAATATATAGCACCTAATAAATCAACAAGCAATACGTGTTCAGTTCACATAAATGTGTGTATAACTCACACATAAGCAATCAGCCAATAGAAGATCTGGTTGCAAGTATCTATGCAATGCACCAACGCTTTGTAACCAATACAATCGCCTATCGCACACATACGTGTCCGTGTCTAACACGCACCTCACCCACACATCCGCAGGGGGTTGCAGCCAATAGGCGCCATGCAGTCGCCGCTGTCGGTCCGCCGCGCGCCGCCCGAGTCCCCACGCCCAGTGAGGCGGCAGTACAGCGTGCCCAAACCACAGTCATTGTACGTAACTCAGTGTTTATTACTGTAGATGACGAGATTTGGTTACTGTGTAGTGATGACTTGAGGAATGTTGGAGTTTGGTAGCAGGTATTGTTCAGGTATTGTTCCGGATTAGAGTTGATAAATCTGAACTATGTTGAAACGACTTAGTTTTTAAATATTTCGTGCGTGCATAACAATAATGTTATCAGTTTCCAACTATTTTTCTCAAGATGAAACTTTATTTTAAATACTTTAAGAAATTGTTAGTTAATTTCTAGGTTAATGTTAACCGACTAATTAACTAAAATGACTTAATTAAATAACCTTAATTGTTAGATGATTACATTCTGTACAGTAACCAAAACTTTTTAAGAACAGAAATAAATATTCTGTCCTTCGATTCCGTTTTATTATTGCCAATTTAACAGATAATGTCCCTCAAATATTCAAGACAAGATTTGAAGGACATAATATTTGATCAGAACTTGTATGCCTTTACTTTTCAAACGTCTTGCAGATTGATACAGAACTAATATTGATTGATTTGTTGATGATTGATTTAATTTGAACTCGAGATTATATCCTTAGTTCGTACTTGAATAATAGCGCAAGACGTTTGCTAAGTTTGTGAATGTAAGTTTTTTCCTTTCGTTTGAGTAGATAGAACTGTCTTTCCAAATTTTCTGATTTCCAAATGCATGACACACTGAGCTTGGGTTTATGTGCATACTTAGTAGATGAGGAATGGGAAAAATATACTTATAGATTAATATATTTATGTTTTAGATATTTAATACTTTTTGTCTTGTAGAACTGCTACACCTATCTATATTCTAATCTATGAGTGTATTTTCTTTGTTAGCTATGTAGTGTATAGAATTTCTCAATGTCTTTCCTTTTATGTCTGTCCACTTTGGAAGTTGGCTACAAACTATCAGGTTTCTTCATCTTTGTACACAAAACTATATTCATACAAGTTTAAAAGTTAAGAGAGAATGTTCATAGCATTGAATTGATTCTGATTATGTTAGGCTCTCAATTCCAAATTACAGTAAGTATCAAACTGAAATGAAAAAAGTAGTAGGTATATCTTATTATAAGTAACCAAATAATCTGATAATAAGCAACATTCTCTGTTAACTTTTCACAAATGGGGTAAAAGGCATAAATGTGGTCGCGGGCGGGGCTGACTAGTGATGGTTGCTTGCAGCCTGCTGACTGATCTGAACATAGTGGAGGATTGACACGAGAGTGAAGTGACGTAACAGTGCACGCACATACCTGCCAGATGATTGGACCGTTATAGTGCAAGCACCTTACTACAGCCGTCCTAACGAGGGGACGCAACGGCCACGCCGCACCAAATAGACAGAATGTATATAATGTGTTTAACATAGTACTTAACGCGTTTCTGCATGATGCTAGTTGCTTTTAATGTTAAAATAGGCGAGTTATGAACTGTAAAGTATTGCTAACAGAAAAAATATAAGGGCCAGCGCGCACCATCAACTAGACTAGGATCTTTCTCTCGCACTCACAGTGAGGGAAAGACAGGTCTGATGACCGGCCAACTATTTATTTGTTTTGTGCGTTTGACCTAAGAAGAGCCTTTTCACACCACGGATTTCGTCCGCGCGGAATACGTAAGCGCGTCGTCCGCGCGGTCGAAAAACGTGGTGTGAAAAGGCTCTAAAAGTTTCATGACATTAAACCAACGCTAAAATCTTTCTTCCTCTTCTTCTTTCTTTGCGAGTTGAAGAATGCTTGCAAGAGTTGTTTTTGTTAAACATAATTGGCCTATTTTACAACATCCGCTGAAAAAAAAATACGTTATTTCAGTATTGTACTTGTATAAAATATTCGTGCAGAAATGTGAGCATTTATTAATATTACTAATAATTTGAGGTAAATTGTGTTATCTTAAAGTAATCGATTTTATTTGTATAAACGATAATAATCTTTTGGCCAAGGTACGATTTTAAAAAGCAGTGCCTTTTCCGTGATAATCTAACCAAAAATACTTAATTAGAGATTCAATAATACGTCGCGTCTAATAGTTCTTCAAACATAACGAACGTTTCTTTTTATTGTGTATTTTATGAAGTTTTTTATATTAAAACTACGTCTAAAATAGTATTCTTAAAAGCAACTATAAGATTGGGCTTTTTACTTAATCATAGTTTCAGATTAATGATAGATATTAGGTTATTTTTTCTAGTAAATAAAATCATAATATTATATTTTACTTGTCATCAATTGCTGTAGAGTAAGCAAGTCACAATATTGTTGTATGTAACAAAACTAAGCTTTAATCCGAATATTTAATAGGAATAAACTGTTGAATTAGATATTTGTTTGTTTGCATGGCACCCCTTATGTGTTAACGCATGGCGTAAATTGCAATATACCTGCGACGCTTTATCTACGCAAAATTAGATTTTTATTGACTGTTCAGACAGATTTATTATCCAGTTGCTTTATCTTACAATTGCAGCTAAACCAATTATAGTTGTGCGTTCAGACACGCGTTACGTGTTTACAGGTTTAAAGATAATTCATGCACACTGAGGCAATGTGCGTGTAGGTACATTTACACACTCAAGTATGCCTTACCTGTAGTCGCGAGAAAAAGCTACTGTATGAAAATGTGCTTAATACTATATGCAGATTTCTAAAACTCATATTAGCTCTGTCTATAGCAGTTTCATAAAATTAAAAAAAAATTTGTATTAATTGAGTGTTGAAATAGGCATTTTAGCAAAGTGTTTTATAATTTGATTAGATCACGTAAGTATTGCTTTTCGTAAATATATTTTATCGTTGTGATTGTCATTCGTTATCATCAATAATATTGTTTGTAATCATAGTGTTCCGCGCTGTAGCCATTATTTTAACAATTCCGCCAGCATTTTTTCGAAATTCCTTACAAGAAATCATCGCATTTTTATTGATTGAAACTTCATAATATTATGCTCTATTATAGGATACAATTATTTATTTCTTAACTGAGGAGACTAAACTTAACAAAAACATTTCATAGCGATTTTCATATTTTATATTATATCATTGCATTGAATCATTTAACATCAAGATACCCATAGTAAAAACCTAATGAAGGTTAGTCTCATCAGCATTTGAACTAAGTATATTACATGAAGAAACGGATCAACTTCTCAGAACAATTGATTCCAGATTTTCGTTGCTTCGTTTCTTTGCCATCAATCGTTTATACATACCATTCGGCGGATATCACCGCTTACCTAACGCTTGTAACTAACACGCAGAGAGACGAACAACACTCGAGAAACGCCGCCTGCTTCGCCCGGCGCTACGAGACGAGCAAGAGATGACGATGTGTTCCTGCGGCTCGCTGGAGCTGGGAATGACAACACGCCGCAAGGAACCGTCAAGGAGGTCGCGATGAAGGTTAGTTCCTCTAGTCTTAGTTCCTCTAGGTAGGTATGTGCTTTATAATTTGTATAAAAAAACTTGATCCTCTTCTTCATGACCACAACAGTTTTCCCAAACGTATGTTACATTTCTAGCGTGCAAGTGGAGCTACCAACACCGGCATCTGGTTGCAATGCACTCACGTGGCGGAAGGACACGCAGGAGCTGCTTTAGCTTTAGCGGCCACCTCACAGATGCTGTACAGTGGCGGAGTTGGTAAGTGACATTTCATGAAATCTTGAAGTTCAGTATGTTATGTGTAGATGTGTCATGGCGATTTTTTAATGAATTATCGTAAGCTATTGGGAAGGCATGTCAGACTAGAAAAGATGTCACACAAGATTGCTCATCCCCTCTTCTAGGATGAAGGCAACCACAGCAGCTTGTGCATCATTTAATTCGTGGTCGCATATTTTGGTGCATCATTTAATTCGTGGTCGCATAATTTGGTGTCAATATAAAAATAACTTTCTCCAGATAGGACAGTTCGAGGCTGGGACCTCCACGCGGGGACGGAAGCATGGCGGGGGTGGTGCGGTGGCGGCGTGACGGCGCTCGCAGCCGCCGACTCCAGCGACGGGCGGCTACTGCTGGCCGCCGCCGGCGCCGCGGTCAGGCTGTTCGACACTCGCAGCAGAACCCCGCTCACTACCTTATGGTAAAGAGAAGACTAATGCTCCTACAATCCCTGTGTACTAGAATCAGTTAGATATATTGCATTTTTAATTCACTAAGTAACGGTTGAAAACGCAGGCGGAAAACTAATTTAAAATCTACTCTTTATCTATATAAAATGTGCTGCTTATGGTCTTAGGTCATCTGGTGCCACTGGGGCGTGTCCGTCGACGCGAGGCAGCGGCCCGGTGGCGGGCGAAGTGGCTGTCACAGCGCTGGCACTGACACACTCGCATCGCCTCTACACCGCCGCTGGAGACAAACTACGCCTCTGGGATTTAAGGATGTAAGTATCGGAACTTTTCTTCATTATTGTATTTATCTCAGTTATACCTACGTAAAAGTGTTAAGATACCCTTTCTTCACCCTTGAGAATTGATTTCGCATCGAGCGAAAACCCTTTAACTTCGCAACCTACGAATAAAAACCTACCTATGCAGCCAAATTTTCAGTTTTAGTGATTTAAGAAGAAACGTAAAAAAATATGCTATGCTAATAATTTTTACTTGAGAAACTATCTGAAAGGCGTGGACCAAAGGCCAGACCTTATTTTCAAACCGTTTTTTTAGAGATCTCTTTCATCTAGTTTCCATCACATATCTATTTTCATTTCAAACTGTTCAAATAACTTTCAGGTTGGAGTGCGTATGCAAGATGTGGTCGGGCCACGCGGCAGCTGTGATGTGTTTGGCTGTGGGCCGAGGAGTCAATGGAGACCTGGTGGTTTCAGGCAGCAAAGACCATTATGTTAGGACTCTTGACCTCGCATCGCTGCATTCAGGTAAAGATTGATTATTTGATTGATAAGTATCTGATTGCGATATTTTAAATTATCGGGCACTAACTTGTAATGTTTAAAAAAATTATTTTTGAAAAATCTATGGGACACTAACACTTTGCACTTAATTTAAATTGACCTTGTTTTGAAATTGATTTGTTCAGGTGGGTGGGAAGCGAATAATCGCAAGTTATTAGAGCCTCCGCACTATGACGGAGTGCAAGCACTCGCGCTGAACGGCGATGTACTCTACAGCGCTTCACGAGACACCAGCGTCAAACGATGGAATCTAGCCGACAACACTCTTACCCATGTAAGCATTTACGTATCCTTCTAGTTCAACTTTTTAGGGTTCTGTACTGTACCCTTTTTAGGGTTCTGTACTGTACAGCTTAAAGTATGTTCCCTGTTGCGATATACTAAAATAACAGGACATCTTTAGATGCATTTTGTGCCATAAATTGAAGATAGGCAGGTCGGTTTATTTTATACAAATGGATTTCAATTTTCCAGAGCGTAATGAACGCGCACAAGGGCTGGGTGACGGGCGTGTGCTCGTTGGGCAGTGGCGCGGACTGCCTCGTGGCGTCGTGCGGACGGGATGCGAGCCTGCGCGTGTGGACGCCCGCCCTGCGCCCCGCCGCTCCTCCTGCGCACCTGCCTGACGCCGCGCACGCGCTCGCTACACACCCGAACAACACAGCACTCTATACCGCAGGAAAGTGAGTACACAGCACTGTTAGTGAGCTAGTGAATCCCTCAAGGACATTTTCAATTCAACAGGATGCTGTTCGGACTTAAGAATGCCCCTTCTACTTTTCAAAGGCTTTTAATTGCCTCAACAAGCTATTAAATGCTTCTTATATCTTGAAGATATTTTAATCTTTTCTAATGACCTTGACACTCATTATCAAACGCCTATCTCTTCCAACGTCATCGAGATTTTAATCTCAAATTCCAAACGAGTAAATAAACAGACCCATTTTACTAATAAACTACCACTCATAAACATTTTTGTCTTAAAATTGGTGTTTGAGGAAGACTATAACAGTGATGTGTTACAGCGGCGGCGACGTGCGCGCGTGGCGAGTGCTCGACCAGTGAACGTCTAACTAAACAGGTGCTTACTTCACACCGTATCAATACCAACCATCGCCTGTAGCTAACTTCACCTCACACCTATTATTAGCCTCTTATTAGCCTCTTACCCACACAAGAGTATGAAATCGAACAGAGACAACGTTTCATTAAATTATGAATTTTCAAATTAATAAAAACCCCGTTTTGCAACACACTACGAAACTCTTTCCTTCCTTCCTTGTTGTTGAACTTATGACAACGCCGTTGTATGAAGATTTGACTCTGTATTTCTTATTTTTTTGCCACAAGAATGCGACTGATTCGATCGATCCATAGTGTTACTATTAAAGTATGGAACGCACGACGGATCGGCGCTGTGGGTAAGGAGCAATTGTGTGTTGTAGAGGGTGTTTCACCTCGCCTCGGCCTCTAATTATCATCTAGCAACCTGTTTTCATCTAGGAAGCACGCGCCTAACATCTCATTCGGCGTAATTTCTATGCTTTCTAGTATAGCAACAGTGTGCATATTAAGGTGATGGATGTATTTCTGTCGCTTTAAAGCTTTTGTATTTCTATTTTACATGAATGTCACCCAACAAACGTTGAATCTTTGCGTTTAAGATGGCTTTAGTAGCCAGTACCTAAAGCTTTTAAGCTCTATTTCATTTCCATTTGAATGAATGATAGTTTGATAGCGGCACTGTCGTCTAAAATCACTTGTCTGGTTTAGTTGGAGAGACAAATCATCATCGCTTTATTTAAATCCATTTGCAACATTTATCTTCATTGTAATTATCATTTTTTTTTACTTATTTGAAATATCAACAAAGTATATCGCACTATCGCCGCCGCTTCAACATAAATCAAAATAATGACGTCGTATTCATGCTGCAGTAGGTATATAGCTTTTTTCTTTTTTCAAACAATTGATATTTTTAGTACATCACTAATATTGTTCTACTTGGCTTTTATTGTTGTTGTCACTAACCCTGTGTCTACCACCACAAGCTTTATGTATTTCTTTTTACTTCCAAAAGGTCGTTTTTTATTTCAACCTGTATCTTAGATATAGCATGACCACTGACTAAAAAGCCTAAAGAGAGAAAGATAGAAGATAGAATATGATAAGGGCCTATGGACTTCATGTAAGCCCTTCTGTATGGTACCTCTATAGCAGGTCTTTTTAGTCACCAGTCAGGAGTTCGTCGCATTGATTTACTTCTGTTTTTCAAATCTTTTTTAGCATTATTGTATGTCATTTATTGCAACGGGCGTATTGTTCCCAGTGACGGTCGCGTGCGGTGTTGGCGCGTGCGCAGGCGGTGACGGAGCGACACCGGCGCCTCCCCCGCGCCCCTCCACCCGCCCCCTCCCCGCCGCGCTCCCCCTGCGCGCACTACCCCGCGCCGCGCCTGGAGGTGACCGCTCCAATACTATTGTAGCTTAGTAAGAAGACTGTCGCTGTGATTGTTTACGAACAAGGGATCGACGACCTCAACACTCATCTGTCGCCACATCTGACTGCGCCAATCAGAACATGCTAAACTTTGACACGTTCTTATGTAACCAAAAGAATAAGCTGCAGTTTCTCAAATG
Source organism: Scrobipalpa atriplicella (assembly GCA_029255725.1). NCBI lineage: Eukaryota > Metazoa > Arthropoda > Insecta > Lepidoptera > Gelechiidae > Scrobipalpa > Scrobipalpa atriplicella. Next base: position 45,078 of record JARACY010000387.1, read on the forward strand.
TTACTGTATCGTGACTATATAGGGTGTAAAAAAAGTACTGTGTTCCTTTAAACCACATGTTCTACTGATGATAAAAAACAACTTTTGCAAAACACAAAAAATAAAGATCGAAAAAAAAAACATTTTCCATATAAAATTGCAGATGAGGAGAGTTTCGAGCTAAAATTTTTAATTGTGGTTAAATAATAAATTTTTAATTGTGGTTAAAAGGAACGCAGACTTTTTCTCCCCTCATATACAAAACACGTTAAAATCTCCTCGATTGTGCTAAAATTAAGAACAGAAAAAACGGATTTTAGGGTTTTCCAGTTAGAAAAGTTATCTTTTAATTCCTTTGCTCTCTATACCGGTAGGATTAATATTTAACTTGGAAAATGAAAAGTCTATCCACGATTTATCACTGTGAGATTGGTAGAACTCTTTTACTTTAAAAAAAATATCAAGGTTAAAGTTATTTGTCCGTTCTTTAACAACTAAGTATTTGGGCCTTGGTATAAAAAAATATGTAGTGATATTAATGCTCAGAGTTGTAGATATAATGTGAATACGAACAATTAGAAAATTAGAATTAACTGCTAAAAGATCTGCTATACCTACTATAACTAATGTATACTAAAGATCAATTAATAAAATGCCTAAAATTAGTATTATATTTAATGTATACGTAGGAAAATGTTTATTTGGTTGAAAATCATATTCATCATATAAAATCATTGTTTTTATAAACAATAATAATAACTTTTTTTTGGAGAGATTTATTTAGTGTTTACGACCTATAGGTACTTGTCGCTTATAATAACCGATAAATCACTAAACAACAAGAACGAATGGCCTTTGTAAAGATAATAAAATTGTTTAGTTATATTTATATAAAATTGTATACATACTCATGTAGGAGTGGCTGTCGTAGAAAAGCATGAAATGCAGTTTTAGAAAATACAGTTGTTTTATCTCACGACTGCCGCTCGGCCATGTTTGTTTTTGTACGTACACGCATCCTTGTGTGCGTAAAGCAGCGATTACATTACCTGGCCGATCGGGCCTGATTTGATATACATTGCTGCTTAACTTCAGTAGTTTTTCAAGTAAGACTCGTGCACAAGCAATGTAACGTCAAAACGGGCCCGATCAGCAGGGAAGTGTAATCGCTGCTTGACTATAGGTTTACTTCACCCAGCTTGCGTACTTAAGGCAGGGTGCGTGCGTGTAGGTACATTAACATATTAAAGTATAGCTAAGCATTCGTCAGTCGAGAAATAAAAATCTGTAGCAGAATTCCTAAATAAATTAATTTATGTTAGAACTAAATATACGGGGTGTAAGGGACAGCGTCCCGCAAACTTATAGGGGTTGCTCAGTCAACCAAACTGAACAACTATCACCGGGATTTTTTTTTCAGGAAATGAAAGAAAAAAATTGCTTTTTCATACAAAGTGACCGCCTCAATCCGCCAATTTGTATGGAAAAGCAAATTTTTAAAAAAATTTGAATCCTGGTGATAATTGTTCAGTTTCGTTGACTGAGCAACCCCTATCAGTTTGCGGGACGCTGTCCCTTACACCCAGTATATTATATTTACAGTAGATCAAATATAACTTAACATGAACTATAGTATAACAGTGATAAATGTTTAGTTAGTAATAGTAGGACATCTTTTCATGCCTCAACCATTGCCTTATTGCCAAATTAAACGCACAAAAAGTAAAAATTCATACATCAACATCATACCATCATGATTTTTACCACGGGAAAATTAATTGTGCCGTAGGTACAATTCTATTCTACTGTGCTTCGGTTGATAATTTCATTAAATCTGGAATGCCACATTTAGCAGCTAGATTTATAGGTACTCGTAGAATCCTTCAATTATTAAATTGTATACCTACTTAATGATAATTAACTGTGATTAATTGAACAATTATATTTTTGTACATTCCTGTGCTACGGGTTGTAGTATAAATAGTAGAATATAGATAGATTAGTAGTGTCAGTACTACTCAAATGGAAAGGTAGATATTTCACTGCGCAATTGTCATTCTTTTGGAAGCAAGTGAGTGAAAGCATATTAATGAAAAGGGGGATCAGAGTATACATCCATATTGCTTTCGGCCTCATAATAAAAACTCTTTGTACAGTAGAGTTCCATAAATATTGCACGTCAAAGTACGGCTTTGTACAGCGTTAACTCTCACACTTGTACAATTACTGGAAATGGCAAATGTCGATGTCTCTTTCCATGTGGCTATGTGTAATATTTACCGCCCTGTACTGTACTAGATTATTTTAAACAATTTTTAAAGCGTAATAAACATCTGAAATAATTGAAATATTAATAACCTTATTTTGTATTTCAATAATAGTTGAAATATTATCATTAATGTTAGTATTATAAAAATATCAATGTGACTGTATCAGCACAGCAGTGAGATTATAAACAAATAAATAATATGATTGCAAATATACCCAAATTAATCAAATCTGCAAATATTATATTCATATAGGTATACTTATTTAAATAATTATTAAGTAAGAGTTATTATTTATGCATAGCGTACCTTATTTTGGAAGACGCCTTTACCGAATATTTAATTTACTATTTAATTTAATTTCATCGCATAGTATGCAATTGGAATTTCAAACAAATAAGTTTTATTTTTATCATTTAATGTCTTATAAATCAAATATTTTATTATTATGATCCAATCAGATCATTTATTGTAATTTTTGTAACTCCCTGATATACAGGTGACCGGTTATTCGTTATATTTCTTCACGCAACAGATGCTTAAAATTATTAGATTTTGCAATTCCGTTTTTACTCTTTTTCTGCAAAGTGCCGGTTTCAAAACAAGAAATTAAGTTTCCGCTAGCAATACTGTATACTGTTACCTATATTTCTGTCAATTTATAAAAATATGTTTATTTTTGCGGCGACTTACCTCCCACGGATAAACCTTAGTCAGGTTTTTGTGAGTAGGTTAAGTAAAACTTAATGTAAAATGTATGTTTTGGAAAATAAACTAAAAAAAAAAAAAAAAAAAAAAACTTCAAGAAATGACTCGAATGACCGTCCATCTGAAATAGAACTATAAGTGAATAAAAATAGTAGCTCTCTATTTATATTTTAAGTTATCATTATAGACTAACTAAGAGGCTATAATTGTAGGGCTATAAGCATTGTTAAAAATGATTATTACTAATATAATTAATTAAATAGCAGACAAAATAATAAAATTTTAAGACCAACTTGGACTAGTCTAGTATTTTTAATTCGCGAAATTCATGCTAATTGCTAGCGAATACTTCTCTATGTAAATGAATTATGTAGGTACCGAATTATTTTACACATTTAATATTAATAAATAACTTCAAAATTACAAGTGATTTTATTTACTTTAACTGTTAAATGTAAAACACTCGTACTATTCATGATAAATCCATTCCTTACTAATATAACCACTTTCTCAGCCGCAGTTCGAATGATAACTGGTAGTTAAATATTTTTTTAAATAATAACAAAAACTTTTAATTCTTTTTACATTTCTAAACTACAGTAAAATATACTATGAATAGGTGCTTACTATCTATCCTATAGCAGAATGTGCGAAAAAGCCGCTAAGGATGTCCTGTGGGAATAGTAGTATGGCCCGCGAATAGAATAGTAGTTTATGAAGCTCCTACATAACGAAGGGTTTTACAATGCGAGTGTGTTTTTTGAAATGAGCGCAGCAAAATGCTTCAACGGTTTCAATGTAAAAAATCACAATATTTACAGTCAGAACAGTTCTCTGACAGTCAGGCCCCTGCGGCTATATGGTACCGAACCGAGGTGCCAGGCAAACTAACTATATCTTTTTAAATGGAAGGAATTTGTTTTGATTCTGATAGACGCAAGGGGACGAGATTAAGAAAAAAATCAATTAGTAAGGTACTTATTCCAAGTGCATTTATTATATTTTGTTAAAGGTAAAACTTCAGTACTTATATTTAGCGTGTTTGGAGTGTTTGTGTCGGTGGTGTGGGGGCGTGGCGGGGGAGGAGCGGCGGCGGCGCTCGCGCTCTCTGTCTCTTTCCCTCTCGCGCTCGCGCTCCCTGTCCCGCTCTCTCTCCCGCTCCCGCTCGCGCTCCCTCTCCCTCTCTCGTTCCCTCTCGCGCTCCCGCGACCGGGATCGTGAACGCGATTTGCGCTCGCTGCGAAATACGAGTATCATCAATCAATATAATATCATCATCTTATAAACAAGGAGTTATCTTATAATATAGTTTAAATACCTAATAACGTTATAACGCCAAACTAATTTAAAATAGAGGCAATAAAAAAAATACTTCAATGTTATCTCACCTATGTCGAGATCTTTTCGGAGGAGGAGACAGCGACGGTTCACGCGATTTTTTCGACTTCTTTGAAGAGGTCCTAAAAATAATAAACAAATTTTTTAGGGTGTGATTCTTTCTACCCATGAAACTGAACAACTTTCCCCAAGGAACATAGGTCAAAATACGAAAAAAAATTTGGTCCACCCATACAAATGGTGTCAGCGGCGCGAGTCAATTTGTATGGGAGGGCCAATATTTCTTTTTATATTTCGACCTATGTTCCTTGGGGAAATTTGTTCAGTATCATGGGCAGAATCACACCCTAAAATATGGTCAACTATTTCTTTTACTCCCGATTAGTAAAAAAAAACTTTGTCTGGTATCTTATTGTCATGTCGTAAAATTGAACATGGAATAACATCGCAACTTCGAAATTAGTTGTCAATGGGCTCAATTCTAGATGTCACCGGCTAAAGTTATTCGCAGCTTCAGTTATTGTGTTTCGGTCATTATAATATGTGGTATAGACGGGTACTGACGTGGAGAAGTTGTCCTCTATGTCGGGTGAGCGGCGGCGCGTGTCGGGCGATGCAGCCTCCGCCAGCGCCGAGCGCGCCGCCTGGGCCTCGCGCGCCGCCTGAAACAAACAAACATGTCACGCCTGTATCCTTAAATGGGTAGGCAGAGCGTCAATGACCTAATTGTAGGACGATTTCGTCACATCCGCAAAGTTTTGCGATTTAGAAATTTTTGCGTCAGTGCTGTATCCGCTGCGCGTACCTGCGTACGTGAGTGGGCCCGATTTTTTTTGTTTGTTAGTATCTTACCTTCTTGATGAGTTTCCTGCGGTAGTGTTGTATCTACATGGCGTGTGTGAGTCGGTATAGTGCGGTTTGTTGTTTTGGTTGGTGAATTTAATTCGTTTTTTTCTTAAGTTAAGATGGTTGGTTTGGTTTGGTTTATTTTAGTGGTTGTTCTTGTTTTGTTTAGTTAGTAAGCTTGGTTCACTCACCTTCTTGATGAGTTTCCTGCGGTAGTGCTGTATCTGCTGCGCGTGCGTGAGTCCGGGTCTGTGCGCGCGCACTCCGGCCTCCAACTCGTCCGTGTACTTGACCACGCGCACTTCTATCTCCCGGAGAGTGTCACGTGATAATGTCGCCTCCTCGCTGTAGAAAAATTTAAATAAACATGTGCATTAGCATAAGGAGAAAGAGGAAGGGAAGATCAAGGAAAAGCTATATCGGCCAGATCTATTTCGAAGGAAAAGAAAAATTTTAATCTTGTCGTGCAAAGGTACCTGTTGTGTCTTTGTTTTCTATGAATACCTATGTCTTTTGTATTTTATTGTGTACAATAAACTGTTAAATAAGTAAATAAGGTAAGCAGAAGCTTGTTACCTTTCGTTCTCCTTGGCGGGGGGCTGCGGCGGCTGCGGGGGCGGGGGCGCGGGGGGAGTGGGCCACGTGTCGGAGGGGGGCGCGGGCGCGGGCTCCACGCTCTCCCAGCGCGACGGCACGAAGGCGCCCCCGGCCGCTGCGCGGGACTCTTCTGATTGCTCCGCTTCGAACGGCACACCGTCTATGTCTTCGTCCACTGTGAAATCACATCAATAAAATTAATTGATATTGGTGCTAATTCAGGACGCACTATTACTAATTCTAATTCTTAGTAGCGCTGTCACTTTCTTAAAGACATAAGAACAGGATAGCAAAAAAAACACGTGACTTTGACATTCCTAATTTGACGTACGGCGCTTTAAATAAGGAATGACCATAGAGCATGCTCACTAATTTTACGTAATTTAAGCAGTCTTATGTCAGAATAGGAATGTCATAGTCATGTGTTTGTTTGCTGTCCTGTTCTTATGTCAAATTTAAGAAAGTGACAGCGCTACTAAGAATTAGAATTAGTAATAGTGCGTCCTGAATTAGCACCATTAGTATTAAGCCTGTGATCTTAGTCTTTGGGTTGAGGACTATACATACTGGGCACTCCATCGATGTCATCCTCCACATGTCTGCTGGCGGCTAGCCTCCGTAACGCGGCGCCGTCTAGCGGCCCCCCCGCGCCCCCGCCCTCCCACGACCCCTCGGACGCGGTGGAGTTGGCGGGCGAGGTTGGACGGGACCCACTTTCGGGTGGGAGAGTTGTGCCGATTATTGTCGGCTCCTAAAAGAAAAGAGTACAATAAACTTGAGTTACGTTAGTAACTACTACAGGACGACGTCAAATAGAACGCCGTAGATACCGCTGGAGTGACAAAGTCGGTAAGGATTTTAGCGCACTTTAAACAGACAATTGGCCTGAGGTGGCGCAAGACAGGGAAGACTGGCGCAAGTTTGTACTAAAGGCCAACATACTCTTTGGATCGCTGAGCTAGCATAAAAAGTAGTACGTTAGTAACGCTTCACTTCTATGACCCTTCTACATAAGATTGTTAGATTTGCTTTGTGATGTTGATTGACAGATTTTGGAAACAAGGATTTTCCATGAATATACACTTCTGATCAAACGATGTATGTCCAACCTTCTGCTAGGCATAGCTATACCTATACATTTTGGATGATTGATGTTATGAAATAAAAAAGCAGTAGCTATTATACACTCCGGACGTACGCTCTATAACTAAAATATCATACCTTCTCTTGTCCCAAGAACACATCATTGATCCTCAGTAAGAAGTCGGTAGGGTAGACGGCCCAGTCGGCCCAGGCTTGTAGTATCCTGGTGACTCTTGCTCGGAAGCCTTCTTGTTGCAGCCGTGACGTCATCCGCGCCCACGCCGCGTGCGAGTGACGCATTATCTCCACCAGCCGCACTTGGAAACTGTTAAACAGACACACCTTACTGACAAACAATCTTATGAAAAAAATATGATTTAGTTTGTTTTTGTCTCCATACTATAACTGTATTATTGAATCAGCTTAAACACGCATATAAAAGAGTAACGTTCTCGTGCGATTTCCGTACTATTTGACATGCGAATGTTACTCTTTCGTATGCTAATTTTGATTCAAATTATTCAAAAATAAGAAGAACGAGAGCAACAAAACTATGAATATTCCAGCTGTATATCTTCACGGGCATACTGTAGAAACTAGAGAGAGTTAATAGAGGTTAGGTTAAGTAGGTAATAAAGAGACTGCACACTCACGCGCTCCTGTAAGCACTGGCGTTGGTGAGCTTGGCGCCTGCGTTGTGCAGTATGTCGTTGAGCAGGTAAAGCCGCGCGATACGCTTGTGCGGCGCCGTCGATTCGCCTGATAGAGACTCTAGGATGCACTGAGCAACCTAAAAGAAAATAAAAACAGGTTAGGTACACGAACGGAACGGGTAAGAAACAAAGTTAGATATGTGTTAAAATTTACCTCCCCGGCGGCCTCGGCGTGCTCTAGGCACCAAGCCATGACCTCCCCGACGCTCTGCCGCGAAGGCGTTATACCCCGGATCAGCTCCTCCAGACGGTCGCGTTGGCTAGAAATAACGACAAATTCAAATGGCATAGTCGAAAATAGCGCTACGCACATATTTTGTATTAGCAGTGTTTGAAACCTAGTATTTTGATAACAGTATTACCCAAATAGTCATTACTTACTTGTTCCAACTAAGAATAGACGAAGTCTGAGCAAAGGTACTGGAAGGTCTGACCATCATTGCGTACACCAAAAGGCATGCAGCGAAATTCATAAAATCCTAAAGGCGCTATAAACAGCGTTCCTCCTGTCCTGTCTATATTATCCTTAAAGTTGTCTTTTCAACTAGATCGTGGGGACACGCCGGCGATGTAGTGAGGTTGAACTGCTTCTTTTATAGACTAATTTTTTAATTACTTACTTATTAGACAGTGTGCCTCTGATATTATCCTTGGCGTCTTCTTCTTCGACTAGATCGTCGGGCATGCCGGCGGTGTAGAGGTTCATGACCGGTGGCCGCCACACCGACCCGCCGGCAAACATTCGGAAGTCGTTCAACTGCCACTGTTTAGGGGAATCGCCTTGAAGCATTGAGAATAGCTTCCATCTACCAGGAAAATAATATAAAGTAAAAAATTAAATCAATATTTTAGCACATGAACCTACTTATAAAACAAAACAACTTTCCCCCCGGATATAAGTACGTAGTAAGTATGAGCGTACCTGTAGTAAATATGAGCGGGCGACTGGTTTTCGAACAGGAACCGGAAGAAAGGGTTGTTCATCTCCTTGTTCATGATGATGGCCTCGAACATGGGGCCCTCGCGGATCACGAACTCCACCATGCGATGGATCAGCATCAAGATGTTTCTGAAACAATAAGATGATATTTTAATAGTCACTTTATCCTTGATGCGATGTGATGAAGCAGATGCATGTTGTTAAATGAGTTGGCGAACATACCTTTCCGTCGGCACTACAACTTTGACGATGGACATTGACAAGATCTGAAAATTCAATTACCCATATTTAAGTAATGTAAATTCAGAAACGACAAATCATTTTACTTACTTAAATTAAAGATTCGATGTACCTTTTCATATTCTTTTTTATCATCTGGGTCGCTTGGATAGTATTCCCCAGGACGTATGCGTGGAATCTGTAAGGAAACGACAATAATTATTATTGGTTATAATGTGAAATCCTCTATCAGTAAAGTAATATCACGGGCTCACTACGCTCTCAATCGCCATATAATAAACAATGGTTTGTATTTTTGTGACTGATGTAGCGGTACTTTATTGGCCTTGTGTTTAAAGGGCAGGCCGGAAAGTGGCGGCGGCTGCGACGGCTGTTGATGTAGATGGGCACGGGCGGGATCACAACCACCTTACTCCAGCCCAGCTTCATCTCGTATTAATTGGCTTATTCGAAAGTTGCGCAAACTAAGTTTTGTTACTAAGCAGTGTTTAAAAAGAATATTTTGATAGCTTTAGATCGATAAAGGCGTTTATTATATGTATGTATGTATTTTGATAACTTTAAAGATTTTATTATTTTACAGTTATAACCCAATATTCATTACTTACATCTTCCATGTACTAAAAGGAAAGATAATTCGTCAATGAAGCGCTGGAATTCGGCTCAGCATTGTGTAGACCAAAAAGCATGCAGCAAAATTCATACAGTCCTAAATGCGTTATAAACATTGCTCCCCTTGCCTGCTAGCAGTACCTTGTTGGCCTTGTGCTTGGGCGGCTGCGCATTGAAGGGCAGACCGGAGGGCGGCGGCGGCTGCGACGGCTGCTGCAGCGCAGGCGGGATGTAAATGGGGACGGGCGGGATCACCACCGCCTTGCCCCAGCCCAGCTTCATCTCGTAACTCATTATCTCCTTGCCTGCGCCGAAAATAGGTTTTGCATTTTATATATAGACTCAAAGAGAAGATTATGGCCTTGGAACCTGAAGGTTCTTAAAGGATAGACGACGGTAGGCAGCTGGAAGTTATGCCCTTGGAAATAAATAAAGGGCGATTTTTTAACGAATCTAAGGAAGATTAGTGCGGCGCTGCCGCTGCGGCGTGATGGATTAATACAAGCCTGAGTGAGAGAAGTTTAATCATGTCAAGGCAGTAATAAATTCTATCAGTTTACGGTACAAACCATTGATACATCGTAACGCTCGCTCGCCGTCTTTCCTCGACATGAAGGCGACGAAGCCGCAGATCCGTCCGCGCGCTTTCTCCTCGTCCGATCGCGGCCACATGATCTTGATACTCGCGAGGGGACCGTACCGACCGAATATCTCCATTAGTTGCTGTTCTGTTATCTATAAACAACATAATACAAACCATTGATACATCTTAATGCTCGCTCGCCATCTTTCCGAGACATGAACGCAACAAAACCACAGTTTCTCCCACGGGCTTTCTCTTCATCAGAGCGTGGCCACATAATCTTGATACTTGCTAGCGGACCATACCGACCGAATAACTCCATTAGTTGCAGTTCTGATATCTACAAAAGAAAATTATAATAATTCGGCATTTTGACTTTTCGCGTTTGTCGTTTCGCTAACTGGTCGGTGTCACAACAGCCAAAACCATGGCTTTTGATTCGGATAGTAGTTGTTTTGCAGTGCACAGTTGGCAATTTTTTTGCCAATTAACAAATATAGGTTTTGTGCGGAATATGTACTATATTATAAATGCAAAATTAACTCTGTCTGTTTGTTACTCTATCATGTCTAAACGGCTAAACTGATTTTAATCAAAATTAAATAAATAGATAATCTTTTATTTCAGATTCAAAACATCTTTACAAACATTTTGATTCCATATTTTGTTAGTCTAAAAACTTATATCTCTGTTAGTTTAGTAGGGTAAAATATATCTATTTTAAAAGACAGGACGAGAGATGGTAACCTGAAGACGAACATGGGCTACTTTTTAATTTTAACACGGGAAAATACCTAATACCCACGGGAAAACTATAGCCGCGGGTGAAACTGCGGGACGGAAAGCTAGTATTAAATAATAACAATACAGTTTTTTTTACATGTATTTCAAGTTGGGTTACTGTTAAATTCGGATAGGTGGAACTGTTTTACCTTAGGATTAAGATTTCCAAGATACAAGTTGGTAGTATTAGGGTCTCCTGTATCATAGGAGCCAATGTCTGGAATGGTGTCAATGATGGGTTCAACACCGACCACTCCCCTTTCCCGGAGAACATTTTTGTATTTATGGCGTTCTGATCTCTCCTCTTGTATTCTGAAATAAAGAATGTTGTAAATTCCAAGGATATGGATCTGGAGAAAGTATCTACTCTCTACTCTAAGATCCAATGGAGTCTACTCATCCTACCAGCCAGATCATAGAGGGATGACAGAGGCATAAAAATTATGTTGCTTTTGGAAGGCATATTGAATTAACAAATTTAACATTTATTTGCATTGTACATTCATTACTAGTATTTGTGATTTACTAGTAGCCAATTAATCTTTAATTACTACTAGGAAAGAAGGAACCCACAACCAAATAAAATGAGTAGTTCTAAATTCATATACAGCAAGTTATTCTCACTTACTGTCTCAATTCTTCTTTGAAAAGCTCTAAATTACTCTTTTTCTTGTCATTGCCTAGTTTTTTCTTCTGGCCAGGTCTGGACTGGGATTCTGCTTTTATAAGACTTCTGACAATTTCAGCCTCTGTAGGAGCTCTCTTCTCATCCAATCGAGATGTCGGCTTATAAAGCTTGCCACGTTCAGAAGTGTCTTCCTCTGTTACAAACAATAATTTTATTGCAATTAGTAGATTTTATTTTATATTTTTTTTATCAAAGTCAAAGTTGAAAAATCAAAGTTAAAATTGGTGTGGAATGTAGATGTTATGGTAATTTAATTTATCCAGGTTTTGATTCAAACAAACTGGTTGTCAATAGATTGCTTTAAATGTATGAAATGTGAATTTCAGTGTTTTGTTAAAACATTTGGACCTTTCCTTTGAATATTTTAAAAAAAACTACAGAAATACTACAGCATCACTGCCTAGCATTTAACAAACAAACATATGTAATCTATAGGTACTGTACCTAAAGCTATTTTTATTCAGATTTATTTATTTAGTTATCATTATGAAAATATTTGCTTACTCCTAGCTCCTGCATCATAGGTTCCAGCTTTCACCCAAACTTTAGATGTAGTGCTCGGCGCTTCCTGGAAGGTCTCCACAAACTCCTTAAACACATGTGCTGCTGCTTCCTCTTCTTCTTTCTTCTTCAGCTCTTCTATTTCCCTCTTGGATAGCCCCCGGGACCCCATTAGGCCCGTGGAGAATGCTGCTAGCTTCTGATCAGGTATTTTCTATACAGGTAAACATTGTACACAACCAGCATGAGAAAGACAATACATAAGGAATAACGACAAAACAGGTACAGCTTATTTTTTCTAGCTGACCATCGACACTTGTTTAACCTATTTTTCCGTTTGTAAGCAATAGTACCTAGATGAAGAAATAATTGTAGCGTCAAGAGTAATTTAGCAACAGAATCGACTAACAAATACTATGAATTATTTAAGGAAAATTTAAACGTAACTAATCAACTTTGTGATGGCGCAGATTGTTCGTATTCTTACCTTCATTTTTACATGAAAATATCAGTAAATTTTACTGTAATTCAATCATAATTCAGGAAAAATAATAAATTAGCCCACTCTAAGACTCTAACCTACAAATCGAATGTCAATGTCAAAACTAAAATGACAGAAGACTACAATACATTTTACGCAAATACGATTTGACAATCAAAAACCTTTTCTTCCATGGAATCCACAAACTTGCTTCATATATTTTTTTTATTATATTCGTATTGTAATTATATTTTATTGTTATTTTATTTTATTATAAAAAAAAGGAAATCACTATTTTCTGTAACTTTTGTAGTAATTTATATTGCCAAGATTAATGCATAGATTGAAACGCGTCCGTAGTAGAAAAGAAAAAAAAAATGGCATCACTCACGGACGGCGGGAAAAATAAAAGTTAGTTTAGTTAGAAAATATAAGTACAGAGAACATTGCATTTTAATTAATTTTTGCAGTTTATATCGAATATTAGGTCCGAACCAAACTCTGTGCCTGTGCTGAAATGAAACTTTGGATTTCTTGTAGTATTCATTCCTGTAGCCTGAAATCGGTACCTACCTTTTTAAGTGAGATAAATAATGGGATGGGATGGGATATAAAATGTTATGGTGAGTTGATTATTTTATAATGCATTCATGGTACCAATTCGTAGTCGCAAAAATCACATCTTAACTAATAGGTATAAGTCTATACATGTCCTTTTCTATCACGAAAGAACAGAAAGGGACGGCAATAATTTTAGACAAGATTTCAAAATCTTAGTTGGAATTAGTTTTAGGTTTAGGTGTGGAACATAAACATAAGAACATAATGGACCCGTGACGTGATACCTAGTACTATTATTTATATATTCTGTGGTGATACTGAGAAGTTAACCTACAAATAATAATAACATCAAAATTGTGTGATAAATAAAAACGCAGTTTTGATTACATAATTATTTATTGAAAAAGTATACATCAAAAAGTATTCGATGTAAAATTAAAAAAAGAATTTGTGTAGTGCATTGTTTTAGGTAGTAGACATTTTATTTTTAGCGAATTTAACTTTCTTAGATAAATAACCGTGTATGTTTTATCATTTTTTATTATAAATAAATTGTTGGCTTACGAACAAATACTAGCAAACAATATTTTTTAATTTGCTATTACTTAATGAAACATACACAATTATTTTCATAATACGTAAAGATAGCTTTTTACAATAATATTGCACCGTGTCATACAACAAAATTCATAAAACATATTTTTTACAGCCAACTAAATGAATATAAGTTTTGAGACTTTCGCGGTTGTTCACTGCAATTAGATTGTAACAATAAACATAATCGTGGTAATAATCCCGTTCATAACAAAAATCTAATTGCAACTAAATGAAGAGAAATAATCTACATAATTCCATTTATTACAGGTTTTGAAATCTACGTTTTACAGTTTAAATACTGTTACTGGATTGATTTTTTTTGTGCAAAGGAAACATTGAGTATTGTGCATGTTTGCGAGCAGAAGTTTCGATTCTAGCCTCTGGGAACCACATGGGAACTTACAATATTTTATTTGCTTTGCCTACTGTACAGATGAAGTTGTACTTCTGAATAGGCCTTTGATTTACATTGGCTGTAAATAATTTTTGTTCGCAGGCAGTCTGGTTGACACAGTAAGATTTTCGGGCAGTGAGGATCAAAAATCCTTTTTTTATTTTATTATTGTTGCAATCAAAACCTGCGCGTAAAATCTTGTCTGACATCACCATAAATACCGTTTAATTTTTTACTTTTTTACTTTACTTACAATTAAAATACATAAATAATACAAGATTTATAGCAACAAAATATTATTTAATAATGCATTGATACAAATCAAATTGTCTAGTCTCTTTTATAAAATAAAATATCTGTATAGAACCTCGATTTTTGTTATTATTTTTTACAAGTTAAACTTTATTTGTGAACAAGAGGTGCCATAGACGTAGGTATGTTTGAATCATTCGAATCGAAATTCGGATACAAAAGAGCATCATTCGCTTCGCATGCGAATGTTACTCTTCGTATTTGAATGATACAAAAATACGGATCTTAGTAAAAAAGTTTAGTACGTGGATGATCACAGATTACCTAGTATATATGTCCGTGGATGATTTCAAAATTAACTAATTTACTTACAATATTTTTGACACTCTTCAGATAAGGTTCGAGGTTCTATTCATGAAATTATTTAATTTTTGTGCATTACGAAGCATAGAATACAAGTAAACATATCAACTTACATTATAACGACTGTACAGCGAAACAAATGTACACATATGACTTCGACGGCACATCGGAAACATCAAGGTAATAAAATTATTGCTTGAAGAAAACGCATTTTACAGACACGGATAGCATAATACATTAAATACAATTAGGTGTAACATAACCATTTGGATCTTTCGTTATAATCTAATTATAATACTGTCCTTATCTGTAAGTATCAGATATAATCTGAACAGATATGTCCCTAAATATTTCAGATGTGTCGTATGAGTTCAGTAGTAAAATTTTACAGTTATCATAAGATACAGACAGGCATGCACCGGCCGAGCAAGCCCGTGCTCAGACGGAGTTCGTACACAGACCACGTGTGAAAAACAATTTGTACTTTACATAGATATTTTGACAAAACATTAACTCAATTCAGTGGCCCTTTTCATGTTAAGCTATATGATAAATTACATTTTGCCTTTTTGTGCAATATACTTTGTACCCCGGCCAGAAATAGAACTTCTTAAGCCAGACTTGGTAACATCTTTGAAGATATGTAGCTAGAGCTTAAAGCATTTCAAAAGTATGGTTAACAAATATTAAAATTCTAGATTCATCATCTAAAGGACGGGTTTCGATCTGATAACGCTCAGAATCTTAATTGAATCATGTTTTAAAAGTTATATCTTGGTCATTCCCCATTTATTTACCTTTTTTATAATGATTATTTCCTTAGGATCTCAGCTGGTTGCAATGATGAGCGGCATCAGATCGAAACCGGTCAAATTCTGTCTGGAAGGCAACACCGGGACCGACGACGCTTGCGACTAAAGGTAAACACCGACTACACCTCAAGTTATTCCATCAATATTTATACACATCATCCTACTACATGCTAAAGTTTGAATTTTTGGATGCTTGCTATCAGGTTGGAACTTGGCACACATATATATGGGTTAGATTCTAAGATTCTAACCGTTAGAATGTTAGATCCTGGAATGGGACATGGGTACTTTACACCGCGGGAAACCCTTATTTCCACGAGAAAACTCATTTAACGCGGGTCAAACCGCGGGCGGATAGCTAGTGTTGTATATTTGTAACCATGTGTCCTTTCTTACAATATGACGAATACTCAAATCTCTTATTTGAAATTGAACACGTACATGTACATCATTGATGAAATAACTTCAGCTTTAAATTATTGTAACTTCCAACATCAACAGTAAGGACACATTATACTACCGGAAGAAAGTAAATATTTCATAGGTATAAAACTTTTTAATCTATTAAATGCACGATACCATACATTACTCATATTGTACTATAATTATTCCTTGACAACTTTGAAGAGAATATTTATTTGTGCAATATTTTATTTAAGGCATGTATTTGACTACTACTAAAAGCCTCGCATAAAATCAAACGGAATAAACAATGATTAATTTGGTTTAGGATAAAATAGGACAAATTCATTTTAAAGTTGTCAAGTAACTCTAAATCGATGGCCAATGATTCCTGATGAAATTAATAATTACAATAATAATACGCTAAAATAAAACTTGTACTCGAATATTTGATCAATAGACAACTATTAAAATAAATTTCCACATACAATATACATCGAATATAATATAAAATTCTCCATTACAATATATCTATATTACGCGCGCGATTAACAAGGCAACTTTATGCATTTGAAGTCCACTTTATAACTGAGCACGAAACTTTGAACAGCACATTTAAGCTATTTTGTATACTTAGTTTCATAAAGATGTTCATTCTGGAGTTAAGAGGCCTCTTACCGATCGTAAAATAGATCGCGAAATCGTTAGATTAAAAAATCATAACTCGCTAAATATAGACATTTAAAAAAAACTGCTACTTTCTTAAATTTAAACCTAGAGATTTTTTAGAAGTAAAGAATTGAGGACCAAATAGTACCCTGGAGTTACTATCGAAATTTCCGCCGAAAAGTGGCCGTTTTTAGCAATAATTTCGATAGTAGCTACCCGGTACTATTTGCTCCTCAATTCATTACTTCTAAAAAATCTTTCGGTTTAAATCTAAAGAAGTAGCAGAGTTTTTTTTTGAAATGTCTATATTTAGAGAGTTATGATTTTTTAATCTAACGATTTCACGATCTATTTTACGATCGGTAAGAGGCCTCTTAAATTACACGACGTACTTATCTGTTCTTTACATAAACATTTAGACAATACAATATCGATATTACTTTCTATAATAGCTTTGTAATTCATAGTATCATTCATTATTCTATTTCTACAATGTATACTTTAAATATTTTTACACGTTTGTATATAAAGTTAAAGGCGCACGTAACATAGATTACAGCGAGTAGTCAAATCCTCTTCAACACATTATACACTGTACAGTTATAGTTTGTAAACAGACCAATGGTAGCAGGCGGCCCGACACAGGGACAGCTCATTTTTTTATAGAAATATCAGTACCAAACGTTCAAATCATAAATTGACAAGGTAGCTAAAAATTTGGTCTTTGCTTTCTTCCTTAAACTTTCAAATCACATAGTATTATAATGTAAAAAAAAGTATTGCGTTCCTGTAAACCACACCACATGTTCATGTTACTATCCGAAAGCACAAAAATTTGTAACTCGAAAAATAAATTTGCATTTTCCATACAAATAAGTTTTGAGCAAAAATTTTATGCTTTGCAAGAGTTGTTTGTTATCATTAGTAGTACATGTTTTAAAGAAACGCAGTACTTTTCTACACCGTATGTTTGAGATAGTACGTTGGTATTGTCAGTGTGTTCTGCTGTCCCCCTGGTGTTGTTATGTAGGCGTGTGACGTCACACTCACACGGCTCAAGCGTCCGACTCCGCGCCCTTGAGTCGCAACCGCGCGAAGTCCTCGAATATTATGTCGTCGTCGTTCTCTTGGCCGTTCTCGTCTCTGGAAAGGTATGAAATATTTACTATTAAATTATGACGTAATAAATAGGACCATCTAAAATAATACAGCTGAGAGGATATTATGATAAAAACTTCATTTATAAAAGTACGAACTTTTCAAAACATAGAATGTATCAACTTCTTTTTCTTCCCAGGCATACCCAGGAACCCAACCCAGACTTTCGGTACGTATTTTACATATCAAGTCACTTCAGTCTGAAATGTCTCACGCTATTCTATCTGAAATGCCTCTCAAAATTTGTCAGACGATGCAAACGACAGTGTAACAAGCTCGCCTATATAATGCCTATTCACTCTAGCCTTGAAAAGGCCCGGGTTGTAATACTCTGGAAACAGATTTCGAAGAACTTTGACATTAATCGGATGACTCGTATCAAACGTCCTTAAGATTACTGAGATTCAGTTGCAGTTAGGTACTCACGGCTGTGGGTCGAGCTGTATGAGGTCGTGGTCCTGCGCGCGGGGGGAGGGCTCGCGCGCGGGGCGGGGGGGCTCCTCCTCCGGCTTCGGGTGCATCAGGATGAACGGCAGCTCCGCGCTCAGGTCACTGAGAACACAAGGTTTAAAATTCTTATCCATAATTTATTTTTGAACCGAGGTTCCATCATCCAAAGCTTGTTGAGTATTCTCAAGGTAAAATAAGCCTGGCTGTTTTGAAACTTACCCGCCTAAAGGTCCAAGACACAGTTTGACTTTGACCTTGTATTGCACTATAATTCCTAAGTTTTCACGCTGCGACGGATCTGCAATTCTGCAACATTAAAAATAAAATAAAATAAATAGTCGAAAAGAAACAAAAGTCCTCGTTTTTAGAATATAAAGATTTAGTTTGTATCAAAATCTGAAGGTACTATTCGGGACTCAACAGACGCGACCCGCGAGTCGCCACAGCCGCGCTGCACGGCCGGTTGGATCCGAAACCGTTCCTTACAAAGCGGTCGGTTACCTTTAAGTGGCATCCACTTGGGTTATGTCATGAATGGTATAGTTTTCCCAATTTATTGTTATACTCACAGCGTGCTGGATGCGAGGTTGGTGTCCTCGTGTTTGAGCTGGCCGTCAAGCGCGAGCCCCCACTTGTCCTTGTTGTTGGCTAGCAATGGCGTCAGAGTGAATACTTTGCTCAACGTGAACCCTGGACCCACAGGACACCCCTCTCTGGAACAATAATAGCACACGGCATTGTTAACTTTTAGACTCTACTAGTACTAAAGAATTACTTCATAATTGGGCTCAAAGTAGGCAATAATTTAAACAGCTCTGTCACTTTCAGAATAATATTTAAAATTGGCTACAGGTAATTTCTTCATAAATCGTCTATTATCAGCTCAGTATCGCCTGTCCTTCTCCAATTTTATCGTACCTAAAATGATACGAGTATAAGCTTTAACAGGAGTCCACCTATTCTGTAAGTCGGCATCGTAAATAATATGTTGATATTAACGCCAAATGATATTGAATTAAAGGATAATTATATTTCTGCGCTTCTTTATTTTTAAACAAATAAAATATTTTTTTCTTTCTAAATATATTGTGTTATGAACAGGTTATGAAACAGTTTCTTTAGTGAAAGTACTAAAACAGGATTGCGTGTATCGGTAGCATTTATGTTCGTTCTATGATTCATGCGGGTCATTTCAAATATGTAAAATCAATAATAGAAAAGCGACTGATATAGTCGTGTTGTTTCATTAAATAGCTAAAGAAAGAAAATACACACATTATTAAGAAAATCATGAAATTCACACCGCACAATTCGGGAAACTCAGTTCATATTTTTTTACAAAATCACATAATTAAACCTATTTAATCTTATATTGTTTGATAAGCCACACTCGCACTTAAACCCACACACTGTAATCGCAGCTGCCGAATAAAGCGCTGTCGCTCTCACATCTTCAGCTGTAGTGTAGGAACGATTTTTTTAGGGACAAAATAGGCATTCACCGAAAGGGTATCGATTCATGCACTCACACGAAAACACTTACTCACAGAGACCGATCTTGTAATTTCTTACTGAATAGTCCCAAGAATGGGAAATTTATTTTTCTTCTCGACTTTGCAGGATCCCTGGATAAGTTAAATAATGTTAAAAAAAGTGCATACAAATTGTGTTTTGCGTGTATTTTGGGTTAAAAATGTTTAATTAAGCGTTAGCGGTCATAAAACATATTAAATACCTATATATTATTTAGGTCGCGAAGGGACTTTTAATTTGTACTTACCCTTGACCCTCTAAATCCAATATATATCTTTTCATTGTGCTTTGTATATGAAAGCATATAAAAATAGAAATAAATAGATAACACAATAAACCGCATAAAGAAAGCAAACAAAGAATTATGAGTGGGTCCATTATGTGACTGTGCAAGTTGTTAATTCGAGTCTTATTATTACGGTGTGACGATAATCTCATTGTAACTGTGGTAATGTGTTTGCCACTGGGTCGCTCACAGATCTACACAGCCCGTTCCTGAAACTGTTTATAAGCTACTTACTCGCTCTCGGCCTCTGCGACCGTGCACTTATACTGCGCCGTGGAGAAGAGGCAGATGTCCGCGAACTGGCGCACCGACACCTTGATGCGTTTCACGGACCGGTTCGAGTTGTTCGCTATGTGCACGTTCACCGCTATGTTCTCGCCGTGGTGATATAGTTCCTGGAAGAAAATACTCTCAATCAGAAATGTGTCACACCACACATAGCTAGCTGGCTTCCGACCAACTAGTATCTTTTAGGCGCCTAAACGAGATTGCTCCATCTTCGATTCTGTTTCAGTCACTTTCACCCCTGGCCTACTCAGAAGTTTCTTTTGACATTCTTTAACATTCTTTCTTTCATTGTATATTTGCTTTAATGGTGGACTAATAGACAAAACCACCAGCTGATACTCTGACCGGATATAGGTACTGAGAGATGCTGTAGCAACACCGTATACTGGATTTTTTGTGTTGTTTAGTCGAAACAATCGGCTTACAACAGTCACAACCTTACTATAGCATAAATTTTTACATTATAAAGATCTTCTACGTTTTAAAATTTAAAAAGATCGTTAAAGCTTCGTCTATTTGTTTCCTCATGACCTCATTTCGTACGTAGTTTCTTATCATTATCAGTCAACTAATGTACCAGCTTACCTTATCAAGACTGGCTTCTAGATATAGTTTGTTGGGGCTCATCATAAACTCCTTGGAAACCTCTACCGATGGTTGTTCACCCTGCTTACTCGGCGCGTACATTATCTTACGGATTGCTAATCGCACTGAATTCCTGCAGACGGAAAAAGAAGGAATTCTTTTTTTAAGGCATCACAAAAAGTATAAAGAGATAACATTTTTTTCTTTGGTTATGGATTGGAATTATTTAGAGCTAAGGCTCTTAGTAGAGTAGAAAATGGCCTACCGTTTGTGTGGCTTATCATCCTGGCTGTCGGCTACGAATGCCTTCAGCTCGTAGTCGACTCCACATGGTTTCCCAGTATCGCCAGGCGCTGGTTGCAGCGTCACTGACGCCGGGCAGTGCGGAGGCAGCTCGAAGTAGAACGGGTGCGCCGCTGGACCGAGCTTGCGGACCAGTCGCTCTTGTAGTCGCGTTAGTGGTCGCTTTGGAGTACTCGTCGCTGGGTATATCTGGGTGTTTACAAATTATTGCTCACTTAAATTCATATATTTTTTCCCTCTCCAGGCTGTAGCTAATAAAATAAATGAAAATCAATTCATTTCTCGTGACCTGCTTACTGCACTTAAAATCTGAAATTCTTCCATCATTTTCGAAATCACGCCATCCGATGGAAGTTATACATTAATAATTACCACTTAAGCCCGAAATTCGATTTTCATTTAGATAGGCCGGCGCGGCGGAATGTCCAATAACATTTTAGGATTTTCCACACGATTGAGTTCAGTTCAGACAGACAATATCTTTCCATTATAGGAAATATTTTCAAGTTATTCCTGTTTCATTTTCGTTTATTACTTGTTGCCGTTCTTAAGGTGATTCCAGGAATGTGTTCATTGAACAAGAAATATCTTTGGAATAGGTGTTATTTTTACGACTTGACAATTAACTAGAAAAAACTTTTCACTGCTTGAGTTTGAAAAGAGCCGTTTTGGCGCTTATACAGACAGAAAAAAACAAATTTTCACTCAAATATGAAGTGTTTTTAATTTTGGACGCAACATTTTTTTTATCTCCCATAGTGATTTTAAAATTATCTTAAAAGTCCTTTTGGTCTGGTATCTTCTTTGATGACTAACAAGTAGGTACCAACTGACCTGTTCAGCAGCTAGGTATAGGTCCTTGCGAAAGGTGAGGCCCAGAACGTCCAGGTCCTCTCGACCGTACCGGAAAGCGGCCAGGACATGACCAAACACTTTCCTGTCCTTCACATATTCAGGGTCGATTAGCACTACTCCGTCTGTAAATAAGAACATGCGTTATCATGGGATTTTCAAACAAGCAAAGTCGAAGATTTAAGTAATACAATTTTGTTAGTAGACACATAAAATTCTTGAAGTATTATACATATACTACTACAAAATTGTGTTCTAAAACACCTGCTATTCTTATAAGAACAAAATAATGATAGGTGTGTTAGTTAGTCTTACTACTCCAAATCCTTAAACCTTCCTTCCCCTACAAAATAGTATAATATATCAAGTTCTACGACGGTCATAAAACCATGGATTTGTGTAAGCCTCAAGGCATAATCGTTATTCTATGAACTTAGCGCAAACGTCCCACATGTGTTCACTTTATTATGTCCTCGTAAACGTCTCGATATCGGATATACCTACAATATAGGTTCCAGAATGTTCTCCCAATATTCGGGGAAGGAGTTAATGGGAAAGTACAATCAAAGGCTTGGGGATCGGCTTTCCTGTACTTTGGCGAAATAAGTTTGCGAAAGAAATAAGGCGGGTGGAGGCTTTAATTAGTAGTAACGAAAACGCAGTAATTGTTATCGTTTAGCATTGAACAGTCTGTACAGAACAGGTATGTCCCATCAATGACAAAGTCTCTTGATGGATACGGAATGAAGATGTACAACCTATGACTTTGGAAAAAAGTCTCAAGACAATATAATCTTTTTATTTCAAATCCTGGTCTGCGTAAGTCAATCCTAGAAAAGGTTATATGTATCACTTATAAAGTTATAAACAGAGGTATGACGTGTTTCGAGTACAAGCGTTTGACTGCTCGGTAGGAAGCTGCAGGTTTACTGCCGCCATGCTAAATGGGGCGGAGATCATAGCGCGTCGCACTCCGATAACTCCTAACTCGATTCTCCTCCACACCCAAACGGTATTTGATTTCCACGAGGTTTCGAGTGATACAACCTACCAACCTAAGTTCTTTCTCACTGTATTTTAGTTTCATAATGATTAATCATACGACATTATTTAAAAGTTACACTTACTATTAGATAAATACTATAAAAGCTTTTGCATGCAAGATTTGACTCATAAAAGTAATAGGTATATACCGGGACAGGAGTAAAAGAATATCTGACCTCACTTTAGGGTGTGATTCTACCCATGAAACTGGTAGAAATATGAAAAAAATATTTGGCCCACTCATACAAATGGTGTCAAGTCAATATTACCGCAGTGATTGTTTGTAACTCCTTGTATAGTTAATTCGGGACCTGTGAGCCTGTGGTACGGATTCGAAGTTGCTAGTTGCCGCTATCGCTCCGAACTCAATATTGCCCGAACTTGATTTATCTAAGAGCCAATTTGCATGCAATTTTCGTCTAGGGTAGCGTAGATTGTATGAGCAGGGCGGGAGAGGTCCAATATGAACTGCTAATGGATGTGTTTTAATCATAGCTGTCTATTTTCATTAATATTCTTTACAAAGTATGTCAAAGTATGTAAGTATGGGTACTCATATAATACGATATATTTTTCTAGTGTACAATAACCGGACGCAAGCAAAGCAAAACTCATGCAAACATAATTTCGTTACGTCCGTATTTTCTTTTCATGAATTTAAATATAGTTTCAATATTTGTACTTAACTGAAAATGTAAAAAATAAGCTATGGAGAGTTTTTTAGTCTTTGCAAATAGCAGCTTTAATCATTATGATAAAAATTTCTCCATAAGGAATATGCTTGCGGATGTAAGCTTTAAGTATATTAATTAAAATGGTCGTGTTAGGTGACTTACCAATGAACAACTTACCAATCGGGTCTACATGCGAGATATGGTCCACGAAATCTCTCTTCCCTAAGTATACTGTAATCTGAAAAAGAAATATAACAAAATAATAAAAGAATGACTAATAAAATGAGTAGGGAAAAATTAGATTTCATTGATATCAAAATAATATTTGTTTTCCTTCAGGATTCTTCCTATTATATTTAAAGTTAAACCTTTTTTTGTATCGTGTCCAAAATCTGGCATATCACTTATATTACCTATTACACCTAATATTTACGCAAACGATGCTTGAACCATGAAATCCTAACAAGAATGTTGAATTGAATCTACTTAAGTATCTCCTTTAGGAAAACTGAAAAAGTGATCTTCATAATAATTTAACTTATGATGTATTCGATTATCAGCTGATTTAACAACATTTATATACAGTTAAATTAATTAGACCCACCACGCTTGTTGTTCTTTATTGTATAAAAGATAAATTAAAACATTTTCATTACTTTTGTCAAGTAAATGTAGAAATATTTATTTAAACGGAACAAGTTTATTCAAAAGAACAACAATAATTATATTATGTTGTTTTATGTTTAAAAACATTCCGACAATTCAATTCAAGAAATACATTCCCAGTGTGATCCGCAAAGTAAACTTCGTGATTGAGTTCACAATGGAATATTGACAGAACGCTTACACTTGTGGATACGCTGAAATAGCAGGTAGGGGAATACTGAAATCATATTTTAGAATCAAGCATTTATTCTTCGCTAGACTGGCAGATTTAAAATATGCTATTGCTTCGTATTATTACACGTTTTACTATCTAGGTACACTTCTTTGATTTCAGAAGTTCCTTCTCTAAGAAAAAAAATACTATGTTGCTTTTTTTAATACCAAACCCTAATGATATTCGCATCTCCAAAGATGTATTTTTTTTTCGTATTTTTCACTGTTTATAAGAACTGGAGCATAATGTCGATCCGCTGACGGTCCGCTCAGCCGTTTTTAATCACGGTACGATGAGCGAGAAAAAGGTCCGATTTATTTGTTTACCTTCCCCGCACATTTAAGCGATTAACCATAGTGAATGGAGTCTTATTTATAGACCATCAAGATTTCTGATAAATGTCCTCTGCTCTTTTTATCGGACAAGTAGGTACTTTAAGTACTTTCGGTCGATAAAGCTTTTAGGATTATGGCCCTTGAGCTAAATTCCTCTTTGCCAAATAACGTACTTGAGCAAATATGGTTGGATGTTATCTAAATATTTCCTGATAGGTATTAATCTTTGACTTCTAATAAAATAAATATGAGTTACTTACATTTGACCTGAGTATAATGTGGGCGTGTGCCTGCCTACTGTAAGTTTAAGTACCAACCTATATTGCAACTAAATAAAATGAAAAGCTTTTCAATATTTATTGAAATTATGTTACAATATCCTGCATTAAAACGTATAATTCTGTGAAATTGAACACCAGCCTTTGGGTAATGCATGAAAGGATAATATTTTTGATTAAAGTTAGATATTACGATAAAATAACCTCGTTTATGATATCGGCAACATGTTGATAAGTTACATTTCAAGCTATTATAGGTCGTGATAAAATAACGCATTATATTCCTAGTGAGTCTTTTGATGGACATTTTTAAAAATTATTTATGGCTTTGGATCAGGCAAATAAATGCAATACTATTTATTTGAATGTTGTATTTGTAATCTACTATGATGGGTGTAATACAGGGTCATAACCGGCATAAAGTTTATCGAATTGGCGTTCACGGTCCCACATCTATCGTTATAATAGTCGACGTCGCGATCATATTTAATTTATGAAACGGTTAAAATCGTCTTTTGCCTCGAAAGAAGTCTGAAAATCACATGGTAAGCTGGAAGACAACTCAATTATTTTGAGTTAAGCTCGCCGTTGTACATGATGTCTCTAGTTTAAGTTTAGTTTAAGTATCTGTGTGTACAATAAAGAATAAATAAATAAAATACGTAATAGTGCTAACCGTTCAATATGTTATGAAAAAAAACTTAAAACTACTCGTAATAGGAAACTGTACAGTTTGACAAATAATATTGTCCTAAACACTTTGATTATTATTTTATTAATGTAAAACTCAGACATTGTTGGATCGCCATTTCGTATGATCGATAATAATCTGTCTATCCCGTGATAGGTAAAGGCCTGAGTATACGATAGCTTACCTTGCCATTGGGCGAGCTCTTCTTGAATACCCTGGTGGCTTGTCTTTGTTTGTTGCTGCCGGCGTCGTCCATCGTGCCACCGCCCCCTTCGCACCACTGCAACAATGTTTCATTATTTTCTTACAAATCATATTATGAAAAATATCAAACAAAAAAATATCGACCAAGGATTTGAACCTGCGGCCATGGAATATCGTCCCAACGCTCTAACTGGGCTACCGCGGCCAATAAATAAATAATGTGAGAATCGTTTTTTTTTATATGTAGTATCTTAAAGAACCTTAAAAATAAATACACTAGGAAATCTCGGCGAAATGTACGTCTACGTTTCCTATTTTCATTTAGGTTTAGTATTTAATGTAGATATAGGTACGTATTCTCACTAGTCACTACGAATAATCATTATCGATATTAATGATACATTTTCTCCCTAAGGTCCTACAAGTGACACAAACGCATTTTGTCAGTTTCATCAAGTTACTCCATTTCAGCGAAATGTGAAATACCTATACAGGGTGGCCAAAAAGTCGTGGATCAAACGAAACAGGGAGATAGAGGAGGTAATTTCCAACAAAAAATCTTTCCCCAGCATGGCCATAACTTCATTGCACGAAAAGATATGAATTATTTTAGTTTTTTCAATGAAATTACCGAGTTTTTTTACAATTTAATCTGTAAAAAATTAAATTGATTAAAAACAATAAAACAAATGCTGTTGTATTATGAGTCGATAATGTATCAATACTACAAAAATTGTTTTGCAGCTCTTGGTATCAAACTTAACGAGCAATGATTTTTTTTCCGTAAATTTTGAAGCGTTACAAAAAATTACTTCACACTTTAAGAGCACTTTTTGGAAAAAAAATGTATTACGGAAAAATGACCTTGTATTAAAAAAACTTGCTGGTTTAATGCTGATTCAAATGAGGTACAACACTTTACTCTTTGATCTTTAGTTTTGGATTTATGGTCGTTTTTTCATATCAAGGTGCAAATTTCATTAAGTTAGCCTTATTTTTAAATTTATTAGTTTATCATAAACTGATAGTTTTTTGTACGTTGGAACGCTAGAACTGTTCTTGTCACAATTAGGATTTATGAAACGGACAGACACTGTTTCACATTAACTAACCTAACCTAACCTAACCTAACCTAACCGGTGGATTGGTCGAGGCGGACCTATTGCATGGCCACCCCGGTCACCCGACCTAAATCCCATAGACTTTTTTGTTTGGGGCTATTTTAAAGAAATTGTGTATCAAAGTGAGAATAACACCGAACAAGAACTACGACAAAAGCTCGAGTTTGCTAAGTTACAAATTCTAAATAACAGACGTGCATTCCGCCGATTACGTGCGAATTTTATTAGGCGGTGCAGATTGTGCATTATGGTCAGAGGTAGGAACTTTGAACATTTACTGTAAAAAATTGTATTTTAATAAAAATTACTAAGTCATAATCGTTCTTTTATTTCATGATGGCTTCTGAAATTACTACATAGTACTTAAAAAAATAAATAAAAAAAAGTAAAGTAAAATCTTATTTTTTTCTTTAAATCTACCATTTTGTTAAATTTGCACCTTGATATGAAAAAACGACCATAAATCCAAAACTAAAGATCAAAGAGTAAAGTGTTGTACCTCATTTAAATCAGCATTAAACCAGCAAGTTTTTTTAATACAAGGTCATTTTTCCGTAATACATTTTTTTTCCAAAAAGTGCTCTTAAAGTGTGAAGTAATTTTTTGTAACGCTTCAAAATTTACGGAAAAAAAATCATTGCTCGTTAAGTTTGATACCAAGAGCTGCAAAACAATTTTTGTAGTATTGATACATTATCGACTCATAATACAACAGCATTTGTTTTATTGTTTTTAATCAATTTAATTTTTTACAGATTAAATTGTAAAAAAACTCGGTAATTTCATTGAAAAAACTAAAATAATTCATATCTTTTCGTGCAATGAAGTTATGGCCATGCTGGGGAAAGATTTTTTGTTGGAAATTACCTCCTCTATCTCCCTGTTTCGTTTGATCCACGACTTTTTGGCCACCCTGTAGGTACTGTGGGTAATTCTGTGCTGTGGGGACGAAATTTATGGCCTTAAGTAAAAATAGAAGTGACACCTTATTCCTTGAGGACTATTTCGGACAAATAATATTCATAACACTCCTTTCATGGTGAGAAATATCATTGTATTATTGGATCATTGGGGATTGGTTACGTAATTATTTTACAAATACAAAAAGAAGATGGCTTTAAGACAAGGGTTTTACAAAACAACAATTTGTAAGAGATTTAGGTTATTTTAATTTAATTTCAAAAACCCGACGTTTCGGGCCCTTTACCCTTTCTTCCACCAATATGACAGTCCTTTTCCTATTTCCCAAATTTCATTAATGCTTAAGGGCTTAAATGATAGCTTTTGGCTGTTGGGTAAACGGTAAAAGGTCCATGAGTTATGTGATATTAAATAAAGGACACTTTATTCCCGAGGCCCGAAAGCCGGAAAAACAATGTCAGTTAAATTATGCGGCCTCAGTATTCAACGAACGAACGACAATCAACGAAGCATGAAATTGTAAAAACAACAACTCCTACATTTTTTTCCATTGTATTAACACGTAAAGTTCGTTCTTTAAACTTTTTATTATTTGAGGATATTCATTTTAATGATTAAATTACTAATAAGGTTATGAGAAAAATATATCTTACAGAAATGGTAGCAAGAGCGCTTCGAAGAAAACCGTATCGTGCTTAAAATCAACTGATTCAAGGTAATTCATTGTAAATTCCAAGAATATAGTTGGATTCTAACAACGGTTAGGGACAATGCATTCTATGTTTAATAAAAAGTTGTTGAATTCGTTTGTAGTACGAGAATACTTTAAGAAAGTCAAACTTATTTAAAGGACAGACTTTTAATATTAATTTGTGATCTGATCTGTCGGTGTGTAGGAATGCTGGCTTTCTAAAGTTTTCTTCTTCGAATCTATCTCGGTCACCTATGGCATCAAGTAAAAAGCTGATGTTGTCAAGAAGTCGCATAATAAAGTGGATCCTACTTACGTGGACCAGTGTGAGGCTCCAGGGTGTGCGTCACCGCGAAATGCTTTATTTGCGCCGCGCCGCCCTGCAACAAACAAACAATATATTTTAGTACACATCCATTTAGTAAGAGTATTTAGACTAAAGGAAACAGGTAAGTAGCACCACCGATCAAAAATCACTCGTTTGGTTTATTTCGTAAAATGACATCGATGATATCAGTAGATACGCGCCTATTAATACAAAGTAAAAGCCTCATAACGGCAAGGAAACTGGTAACGTTAACTGGGTCTTACAGATCAATAAACTTAGCAGAACTTGATAAGGCTTACCGAAGCACTACACGCAATCTGTTTGTTCTCTTTATTCCAATAGGGATTATAGTTGTTGGTAAATCCAATACCTATACTTAGTAAGCTTGTTTCCTAAAGACCTTCAATTCGCCAAATTGCGAAATTTTATGAATCTTAATCCTTAATTGTAATCCTTATATCTTTAATCCTAACAGGCTTCACTTTCTATAGACAAAGTATATTAGAAAAAATTTAGACTCTACCAAAGAAATTTTCCTCTATGACATAGTCTATGTATTGCAGACTGAATTATTATGGTTAAAAACTGACACCAGGGTTCGTCGGGTCGATCAACTCGAACGAAACCCACACGACGAGAAGAAGAAGAAGATGCATTATTATAGCCTGTAATGTAAGGGAGTGCTCAATCTTCTTAAAACAAGGTCACTTTATTGCAATTCTTGCATCGCGCTGTGCTCGATCTACCTTTACCGACTAAAACTATTCAAGTAGGGTTGTGTTTCACCTATCAGTTACTGAAGATGGATCGCCTAGCCGACCGCATTGACCTAGTAATCTGAGTTTGATACCGATACCTGAACTACGGATCTAATTTAAAAAACTTCGATGAATGGATATGTCAAAGATGTAGAAAAAGGAGCATTGAATAGAACATAAAAATATTTAGAACAAAAGGATAAGTAAGATCGTACAAAAAAATGAAAATGTCCATCCAAACAAAACTGTTTTTTTTTTTTAATATTGGTTTATGTGAAATAGTAATCAGGATAAAACCAAATCAAATGGTTGGAACTCAACTTGAGCCAATTAAACATCTGGCCAAATAATTAATATTCAGTTCACATCACAAAACAAATCTACAATATAAACACTCCTTTCATCTATATTGAACGTACTCATTTCGAATACACTTAAAATAGAAAGTAAAGATAAATATTTGCGTGGACTTTGAAAAGAGCTTTATAAATAGAGAACACTGGCTTTTGCCCCCGACTTTGCCCGCGCGTGATTTATGATGCTAGTTATAAAATATCTTGGTACTTGGCAATCCCAGCGAAATGCATTGTTTTGGACCATAGAAACAAGGCTAATAAATTATAACAACAAAGTTTAACCCAAAAATATTCTGTTAGATTTTGATTAATTCCATTTGAGACCAACAGTCTTTCAGTCTTAATTTCTTGGTAGTACAGATTCGTAGAACTTCAGAAACTGAAATCTTCCTTATCACTGTTTATCAACAAATTGAAAGAACTATCTCTTCCAAATGAATTTTAGTAGACAAACCCATCAATGCCTACCTGTTCGTTTCAATACTTTCAATTAATAAAAAAAAAAAAAAAAATGTAAATAAATTCGCTTACGGAACAGGTGATACTTTAATCAATTAAAGAAAGAAGACAAATAAAATTTGTAGCCTTAATAATTTCTTTACTGATGAAGTAATGAGGTAAAGAAAATGGAGCGAAGCAATTTGTTTAAGTAGATTTATTAAATTAATACCCACCCTATTGAACAAAATTGAACAAATTCGCCCTTGCAACAAAATTTGTAATCACTTTTCTGTATTTTTAATGCAATAAAGAATATATATTGAATTAAAATTACCGACCATTAGTTACGAATGAATATTTCGCTGTTTTGCTCGAAATAGTTTAGCGTTTGTACTGAATTTGTTAACAGTCCCATTTGAGTCCCACGCCCACAATAAATTTCGCAAATCCGCAATAGCAGACCACAAAGCGTGATTACGATCTATCTATCGCTATCTATTTTAAATCGGTGTTTTAGTATATGGCAAACCTTATTTCTTAAAAAAGATAGGGAAATGTCTTAAAACTAATGGAGTATAGATAGATACACCTCATTATGGCCCGTAATGATAAACAGCACTCGAGACTGACAGCAAGTTTGAGTTCGTATCAGAAATGTCATTCCAGTACAAAATGACCTGTCAAATCCGCACTTAATATTGCTCTCAATCTTGAGATCGCTTTATAAATACGAGCCTATATGCCTAGATAATATGTTTCCACTTCACCCCTTCATAAGATTATGAGACGATTAGAGGTTGCGGTTGAGACGAGATTGATTCCAACCTCAAGATTGGATACCTAAGTGAACTGATTGACGCCGAACGAATTGAGCTCATCCGTAGAACGTAGATAGATTATAGATATATTCTCTTGTTAGATATACCATCAATTACAATGTCTCGTTTGATGTTATCTGCTAGGAACGGGAAAACGGAAATTATATACGTTACGATGACGATGACAGTAGAATACAAATTATTGTCAGTTGCTTTAACTACAATGTTTATTTTATTACGTAATAAAATAAAATTAATATAAATAAGTTAAAAGAGTCAAAGGTTTTGCAGCAAGAAAAATGTTTGATCATTTGTTTTATAAAGTAAACAAAGTGCATAAACCTTCCCAAGACGCAGTCTATAACGGACAAGAAGCCCATCAAATACCGTGAGCAACAAAGGATCTCTCATCAATTCACCCATCAATGTTTGCGTCCAGAAATAACCGAGATGAATGAGAGGGCACGTACAAAGATTCGATGGGATCAGCGGAAGCAGTCCTGTAATCCAGATTGGAGAACTTTTAATCACGTAGGGTAGAAAACCTTAGCCAGCCCAGGGGAAATCATGTGGATGTGACATATCCATCTGCTTTGCATGTTGGCTTAACTGGGACTGACAGTTTTAGGGTTACCCTAAAGTAAAATGCCTACTTACAACATCTATAGGTAGTATTTATATATAGGACAACTAGTACCTATTAGCATCCCTGTTTTCGATTTATGATCAGGCTCTTAACAAAATTAATTTTCGAAAAATGTTTTCTAATGACAAGCTCTTAGATACAGGTCGGGTGTTGCTACAAAAATGCACCGACTAGCATACATATATTTAGCAAACTTGGCGGACCGGCGTATCTTCTATGAGCTAGCTCAGGTTCTATACATCATCCAATCAAATTGGGACCTCAGACAACAGTCACTAAACCGGAAGTCGGATCATTTATAAATTGGAGGGCAAACAAGCGACCAGATTCTGGCAGATAATACGATCAGGTGAGGTGAAACTGAATTCTACTAACGTTCTAACTTTAAGACTGTCTTTGGTTGAACTAAGTGTACAATTTAAGGCTCTAATTTAGTTGAAAAAGATTAAAACTTTTAGCTCGCTCAGTGAAGCAATCGCACATTCTGTGTGGGTGTGTGGTAGTTATCTTAGGCTTATTTAATTCAGTCGTGACTAGAGTTTCTCGATAGAACTTCGACTATTATCATGAAAACTTGACGATGATGTTAGGAGACTTCGGAACTGTGTATACTAAGCAAAAGTCTACAAGTATATTGCTACGAATTTCGTAGCAACTTGTCTACGACGTAGCCTTTAGTTACTGGGGAAATGAGCGTGAAATATAAACAACGACAAATTGTCATCTAGCTATGACCATTTACACTACATTCTACTATGAACGTCCCCCAAACGAATAATACTTACTATATCCGCTAAGAGAGATGTAGTCCGTGAGCACACTAATTCCCATTTCCTAGAATCTACCCTTGTCGGATTTTCTGACACAAGGTTAAGAGGGGTGTTTTTCAAAACCAAAACGATACTGCTAATTATGATTGTCATCTAAACAGATAAAATTAACAACCGCAGCGCCGTTCTGTCTCCTCATTACTTTTAATGGCTCCATGAAACTCTCAGTAAGTATCTGCTTAATTTTAAACTTAACACTCCTTCTAAAACATTTACTTGTTAACGCTAAGTTCAAAACATTGATGAAATTTCGCGGCAAAGCTTTAGACGCCGATGAGGGAGAAGTTTACGCGTCAGACTTTACGGTCTTTTGTATGCTTTCATAAAACTCTTCTAATTAGTTTTTTATTGTACAAATAACAAGAAAGTGGGTCAGCATTCCTTCTGCGATCGATATGGTGTCCGTTTCACCTTTACGGTCACAATTTGACATTTTTTACTTGTTGATGGATTGCAATTCGACGAACAGCAGGTTAAAAAATACATTTGAAGATTACAACAATTGAGGAAATGTTGAACGCAAGTGCTTCCAAGAAAAGTTAATGTTATAGTGTCTTTCGTGGTTTAGACTCTTCCAAAGGAGAAATCCTGTTCACACAAATCTGTGCTTACAATACCAGATCTTATTTCACGTTATTATAACATAGATATCACGCCCGGGGGAGAATCCCTACAAGCCAGTGTACTCGTGATCATAATCCGCAATGCAATGATTAAATTGCTTTGTTTTCAAATCCACAAAGGAAATCAAATGTTTGGGATTGGAGCATCTGACTCAATATTTGAATATTAGTACCACTGACACCATAAGTTTGTTTACTTTATACCAGACTTCAATACAAGTTAGAGTCGCCAGTTTCTGGTGTATGAGTGCTACTGATACGAAAAGAAGAAGAAACAGACTCCAATGTCAATTTGTTTTCACAAATAAGTATTTGCTAGTCAAATTCGTAGTCTCTAGTATAGGTAAGTAGGCATAGCTTAAAAATATTTGCTACGTGGCATCATGTCCACTCCGTATCTACATTTAGGAGTATAGACTATAGGTATAACAATGGCAATCCAACTATAACTATCGGTGACTGTATAAAATAAAACAAGAGTTACAACAAACTTACAATCTGATAGCAGCATCGCCATCGCGGTCTCACAACGCAGAGGGCGTCGGGGGAAATCTTCAACTTCATCTGCTCTCATGATCGTAATCCGGAGTGCACACAGAGCAATGATTAGATTTGCTATAGTACTACTACTACCTAGTTCACATAACAGAATGACTCATAGATAAGAAAAAGAAGAATTAAATTACCTATACAATAAAATACGCTAATGTAAGTGAAACGCATGGATTGTTTTGCTATGTTTTCTTTATATTAAAATTAAAAAATTTTAGTGCCCTCTCAGTCAAAATTTGATAACATTTTTTGCCTTAATTCGCAAGATATCAGACACAATTTATTTAGAGCATAAAAATATTTTTATGAGGAACAAAGTTAACAATAAATATAAAATCCTTTTAAGAAAATTTTGTTCTAGCAATATAAGGCAGAAAAGTGATTCTAGAGCAAAAATGCTTTATTATTTTATCTACGAAGGATAAATCTAGAGCAGCAAATCGCTGAAGTCGCCGAGTTAGTGGAAAAAGGCGTCCCATTTCTCGTACTCACCAAATGTGATAACTTTATTGAAACAGATTTCATAACGATGCCATTTTCGGTTCTGCATTTTACAACGAATGTGACCGGAAACTCTGTTGATGGTACAACGAATGGTTTTTCAAAGTCATCAATTTAAATTTAAACAAGCCTAAACTAGGATACCAAAGAATATTTTCGCGTAGCTGCCGATAAATATAACAAAAGTGTCTAAAAGATTTTAAAAATGTGATGTTATGTGCCTCACATGTTTTCTTAAGTTAGAAATAAAAGAGATTACTTATTTTTGAATTAATTGTCTCTTTCTCAAATTGACAGAGCTAATTTTAAAATTTTCGAATCTGAGCCTTATAGCTTATTACTTTTACTTACAGTTCTTTAACATAATAACTAGAACTAAAAGAGAAAGAATTTATTCTTAGGTTCCACCACTATAATGCTCAAGATATTAGCATGGGAACTACTATATATGTATAGGTACAAAAAATGTTACCAATAATGTTATGTAAGCGTAAGATTTTATGTAATCCAGATTATACCAATGTTAATAACTGTAAACAGGATTCCTAGCGCTTACGAAATATGATTTCTTTATTAAATCACATTCCATCCACCCCAATGTTATTTACGGCGCTCAGGCTTTTACCTACTATTATATTTTCCAATATGTAGGCAAAGCTAAATGTATCATACACCTACTACGTACCACGTATTGTAACGTATGAAAGAGCGACGTACGTAGATACGTACGACGTACGTAGATACGTACGACGTACGTATCTATGGCGAACGTAAGAGGATTTTAGTCTTAGGTACTGAAAAGATGGTATATTTTTATATTCTTTTATTTACCATACATATTTTTATACCTATATAAGGTAAATAAAAGAATATACTGAAGAGTTGTCGTGAATAGTTATGGTTTATACTGCAAAAGTAATGAGGTAGGCTAAACCGATCGTCTCTCGTCAAGCACAGAAGAAAACACTTTTATTAAAATAAAATTTATTTAAATATTGAAAACATGAAATACAAGTAAAAATATTGCCTGAAAAGGCATAACGCATTCACGTGGAGACACGTATTTTCACTTTATCTGTAATTTGTAACTTTTCATCTTATTTCGCCGGAATAAGGTGATAAATATTTGACGTGATAAAAATTCTTTTGATCTCCGAAAATTTGTAAGGACTTTTGAAGCTTACAGTAATACGAATTTGTATTCATAGATTAAATATGCAAAGAAGCAATAATAAATTGTAAAAAACATTTTATTGAGTGTTTTTGCTGTTGTTATTTATTTTAGTTCTTGATTGAGAGAAGTTACTTTTACTTTGAGAAAGTTTTTAAGTACCATACCATACCAGTTCGAATAACGATATTCTAAGGACACGATTTGATAAACATCTTATTTTGCAGTAAATTTCAGGACTGATCTATTTTTAAAAACCGATTACATTTTTAAGAATTAAGTACTAAATATTTCAATTTATTTACCTAATTTATTCAAGGTTGGTTCAACAAAGACCCAATCGACAAGTCTTACGAATGCCAGCTGAAGTTAAGAATAGAAACAATTCGTTTACCTACTCGCGATGGATCTACGTTTCCACGAAATCCAGGATTTAATTCCTGCGATAATTACTTCTTGCGTAAGCGTGTTTACTATCTAGGCGTCGTACTAAATTGTTTACTGAAGTTACAAACAAGTCTTTTAGATTCTCCGAAAAGTTCTTAATTTAAATAAAGCTTTTAACCGGCATAAATTATCGTTATAATGGTCAAGTGTCGGTATTAAATTGTTTTAACAATAGAGATTTAATCATAGGTACTGGTAGGTGTAGGATGTGCAGTACACGTATACGGTACGAGTATGTAGGCTAATTTTCACCAATAGAGGGTGTAAAAATAAGTACTGCGTTCCTTTAAACCACATGTCCTACTGATGATACCAAACAACTTTCCCAAAGCACAAAAATTTTAGCTCGAAAAAAATATTTGCCTTGTCCATACAAAATTAGAGATGAGGAGAGCTCTTTGTATGGAAAATGCATTTTTTTTTTCGAGCTGCAATTTTTGTGCTTTGGGAAAGTTGTTTGGTATCATCTGTAGGACATATTATGGTTTAAAGGAACGCAGTACTTTTATCACACCCTGTATAATATAAGAGGATAAAAATATCACATGTCTACAAAAATACCAAATGCCAATGTAGGAATTGATTTTCTATAAAAGCTTGGCAGTAAAGCGGTCTGAAATATCTCTGCAAATTACCTTCGGGACATTAGGTTTTCGATTTATTTTAAACGTTGTTACCTATTGCGCTACTTCCCCTTCCATTACAGTTTAAATGTCAATCTATTTTAGGTTACAGTTATCTATTTGCCTCCGTAGTTTAGTGATCTTATTTATTCTTCTTCTTCTCGAGTCAATAGCAAATATTTAAATTCTTGACGCCCAGAACGTGGCCACATCAATAGACTTTTGGTTGGCGTCAAACAGGTCTTCCTGTGTGTAGGTGACAGGAGAGATAGGTAACGACGTTTATTTATTTATTGTTTATTGTACACTAGTATTAAGATCTTATTTCAGTTGGAACAAACCTTAAAACATTTAATATTGAAACTTTCTGCTTATTTGTTAATGTCTACTAGGATACAGATTCTTGTAGTTAATCCAGGCAACGTAACACAAATGCGTAGGTTTAATTTATACCAACGTAACATTTCACGTGTGGCGCATAATTCACAAACGTTGTAAAACAACGTGTACAAGTGCGTCTCTTTCCGTGCGTACTAGAGTTATGGTACTATAAATTCAGACATACATTATTACCTGCTAAGTACACAGCCGAATAATCGGCGAGAACGCTTACGCAGAATGTTAACAGATTTAATAACTAAAACCGCTCGCTACTAAAACTTATTGTATGAGCTAAGAGATACTTGAGAAGTAATAGAATGAGAAATGTCTTCATAATTTACAGGGAAAGTGTTTTACCTTTTACAAATAATATTTCGCACTATTGTAATCTCTAAATATTTATTGAAGTTGTGAAATATAATTACGCATTTAAAAAAATCTAAATATTTGAACTAAATATTTAGATTTTAATAAAATAACGCTACATAAAACTATCAAAGTATGTATCATTTCACTATCTACCATTATATTAGGTTCTTTAAATTTATTTTTATGGAATATTACGAGACGTGGAAAGCCTGCTAAACTGGAGAGGATCAGAGGAATAAAAATATCCTTTCATCATCGTATATGAATATTCTATTGTTCATTATTATATAGGTGTGTGTGTGTGGGTATCCATCGCAGAAGCTTTTAACGAATTCCGTGGAATTGCTTATACAATATATACGCACATTTAAATTTTAAACTAAATTTTATAGGTATACATAAAGATGTAGATTGAATTTATTCTTTTAGGTAGTTAGTCGTAAATCAATGTTTTTAGTTCATAAAACTGAATGTAGTACCTATGGATTTTTTGCAGTGTTCCTTTTTATTTGCAAGGTTTTAAAACATTTTGCGACGTCACAAGCGCTTACCAAGTTTTAAGAATAAAGAACTTGTAAAAAGTCAACCATGTTGTTGGTATAACTTAGTTAATATTAATAGGGGTTGTTCATAAATAAGTTGTTTGTACAAAATATTGACGGTACCCGACGCAGCTATCGGTAGAAGTCTTGTTTATTTGAAAACAACCACGGAGTTGTGTGCACTGGGATTTTAACTTCAAGTAAATAATTTTACAGGGATTTATCACTTTGCTATGAAGTACCTAACTTTAAAACTGGATATTTTATGATGAAAAGAAAAGCTCTATAGTGTAATTAATTACAACAGGTGGTCAGACTTTACCAACAGCTAGAAATAAATGGACATAAAAGGTACCTTTGTGTTTCTGTAGCGAGTGTACTGTTCTGACTTTGAAATTAAATTCCCTTTCCATTAACACGAGTAAACAAATGAAAAAAAGAAAACATGTTTTATATGGATGTAAAAGTCTGAAATAAAGAAATTTTATTTTATTTATTTATCAAGGCCACATTGTTTTCATTTCGGTGAAATACCTACTATGTTTAAAATACGAAATCCCGAGACACCATACAAGTACGTAGGTATATTTCGAAACTCAACTACAGAAGGATGAGGTAATTCTGCATAAATATGTACCTAACTTTTATGACAGTATTCTCTTTGTTTTAAAATGTAAATTCAATTTTGTCGTTCGAGATTATCAGAAAAGAACCAGCAATATGAAAACCAATAAAAATGATCGATTTATACTGGAGAGTGGAAGCGATATAAAACATAAAATGTTCCAGTTGCCTCTCTTCTCTCTCAAGACTACCTACTGTAAAACCCCAGAGGGACAGCGATTTCGGTGTATTGAAATTTAAGTCATGGTGCGGTCTCTATTCATGACGTGGGTTGAGTAAGCTACACGCTTTCTGAGATTTGCAAAAACTGGTGGAACAGTCTCCCGTGACCACGGGTCCTGAAAATGTAGCAAATTTCAAAATGAGTGACAAACGCAGCTGAAATCCGTTAAAAATAGTTTTAACAGTTCAAACCGCAATCCGGCATGCTAGTGTACTTATCTGATAATACCTAAGACGATTTTGACAACATTTTTACTCGGCAAGTTTCCCTCATTCCGCTGGTCCAGGCTGGCAATGAGCTCGTTATGTTATGCCCCTCGGCTCGCGGCGAGCACCCTCTGACACTCCTCGAGTGCACTCCGCTGACCTGACGCTTAAGTGAGTTTAACAATGGGCTCCAGCTTGCGTGGTCACACGAGTCGTATTTTGGAGAAAAATCGTATATCAGTGACTGTTTGTTTTCTGCAGCATGATTTCACCAACGGTATAGGTATGTAATGAGTTTCCTATGGATCTAAGATATTTTCCTAAGGTAAAATCTTATACTGGAATAATGGTAACAGTTGTCAAGCAAGAGAGATACACTACAATAACTAAAGTCTGCAACTGCAACCATCGAAACTATAAAATTTAATTGTCAAGAGCGCTTGCACCGCTGCTGAGTGCACATCTAGCGCTCGGCCCCGATAGCACTTAAAACTGATATCCTATTTGACCGGGACGTGAATGTAATAAATGCTGATATGTCACGATTCCCGGCGTTCCGGTTCAAAGGTGTTCCCGATCGAGGATATTACCTTTAAGACACCATCCATCAAGGACGAGGGGGAGATCAATAAAAGGGGGATAAAGTACGTTCATAGCTTCCTAATGTAGTTGTGTTTGGTTGACTTCTTATAATACAGAGTAAGCATATCGTTTACATTCAAATTCATAACAACATGCGATTATTTATTCTAAGGCAGGGTGCAAGGTACGTTCTAGATTCTTTTAAAATGCCTTCGCTATACGTACGTCAATGCAAGAGGGTCAGGGGGCATTGTGCTTCTCCGGCACTCTACCGACACTCATTGACACTCGGCTGCCGACACAATGGCCAGCTCAAAGTCAAACAGGAAATTAAACACTTCAACCGAACCACAAACAGTTTTAGTTGGATTAGTGATCGGGCTATAGTGTTAGAATTAGAAGATAAATGGATAGTACGGATATGCTTCCTGCCTGATTGATTTTGAATTATGAATTGAGTATGAAAGACATGAGACCGATGGGTATATCGGTAGATAACATATTGTTTTTTTTTTATCATATCTAGGTTGCTGTACCTACTAGATTCTAAATAGGTAAGTTGCGTTTTAAATTGAATGAAATATGTTTTTTTATATTCTTCAAAGGGCGGACGGACAGTTCTGTGGGATACAAAACTAGTTATGATTGTAACACCATTTCCATAACATTTTGTACGTAATCCCCAATTAAAATCCCGTCTGCACAATCTCAATTGCACACTAACATTTGTAGGCTGCGAGCGGGTCACGCGGTGTCGCGACACTCGTGTCCGACTACCGACAACACTCTCTACGACACTCACACCGGACCGGAAATTAAACGTGGAAACTCTTGCACCGGAACCATGCGGCTGGCTTATCTCAACTATTTATGAGGACTAAACTTATGAATATTGCAAGTTTAATATTTCACACGTAAAATGAAATAATTTTCACCAGTAACACTTGTGAGGTAAGTAGGCTGCGAGCGGGTCACGCGGTGTCGCGACACTCGTGTCCGACTACCGACACCGCTCTCTACGACACTCACACCGGGCAGGAAATTAAACATGGAACTCGGGCATCGGAACCATGCGGCTGGCTTATCTCAACTGTTTATGTGGACTGAACTTATGAATATTGCAAGTTTAATATTTCCCACGTAAAATGCAATCATTTCCTATAACAATGTATATTGTATACCTAAGCTGTAGCTAAAGGTTTAAATTGTTTTTTTCTGGAAGTTATCCGGGAAGGTTTCTCATCAAGTTATTAACGAAGATGAAATAAATCAAGGTGTAATTCATATAAGTATAGTTAGGTATAGATGCCATGATTGAAACTGGCCATCTAATCCACCCTCCAATAAAATTTCCTCAACGATGAGGCGTTTTACTGCCGGGGCTGTTAATTAATGTGGTTATCGATATTTTATTATGTAAACATCGGCTCC
The DNA here is from genome assembly GCA_029255725.1 of Scrobipalpa atriplicella. Classification (NCBI taxonomy): domain Eukaryota; kingdom Metazoa; phylum Arthropoda; class Insecta; order Lepidoptera; family Gelechiidae; genus Scrobipalpa; species Scrobipalpa atriplicella. Next base: position 86,233 of record JARACY010000387.1, read on the forward strand.
CTGCTACGCTGGATACGATTAATAGTTTTTTTTTCTCTACGTAACCGCTACGACGCTCTACACGAGAAACCCAGAAAATTATGTCGAGCACAAATTAATTTAAAAAGCCTTTTAATTTTCTTAGAACAGCGGTAAAGTATTCTTGGAAACTTGTTTTTAATAAATAAATCAGCTTTGAGCCTTGAGGCGTCCTGTCTTTTCTCAAAGCAAATTTTTGTCTAATACTTACTGCCTTATTTATATTATACTGTCTAGTGGTTAGGAAAATCATTTAGAAGCATAATGAAATGACGCTTTAAATTCAGAGCACACAGAATATGCATTATAGTTGAAAATCGCGTTATATAACTCCGTGGAGGGAACTAATCGAGTAAAGGCTGAAAGTTTGTCTGCCGTTAGAGAAGTAGGGTAACACAGAGCTAAGCGAATTGTAGGTACTATCTGTTGTTGCTAACGAACGCGTTATGAAATAAGTTCATTAACTGACAGCTCAGGATACAAACGAATACTCACTCAGTACCTATTGAAAGTCACTCGAGCTATAAATTAATTAGGTACTATTAATGCGACTGCTAGGTATATTTAATTTACGTAGGTCGCGGTTAACAGCTGCAAAAATATCTCCTCAGCGTCATCTTTTGAAAAGGTTAAGTTATTTTTAACAATACCTACCATCTTTTAAAATAAACATTCTTTCAAAATACGTAAACCGAAATTAAGTTAAAATGATTAAGTAATGAAACTTTCTCTCTTCTCTAAGTAATAAAAGGAAAAAGCATATAATGCAGATTTTAATCACAATGCAAAGTCATATTTCTCTAGTTGCAAATATACAACATTACTGCGTCATAACAGCCAGCTATAGAGCATTATAATTTTATTACTCAATAACTTCGCTGTAATTATTGTTCAAGCTATCAAGGGATATAGTTGCATGCACGCTATATGCGCTATAACAAGTCCATAAGCGCCATTTTACGTCCTCTATTAATACAAGTTTTGGAATTATGTGTGCGGACAGCGTTTATCCGCGTATATGACGTCATAACCGCTGTTATTGAATCGTAACATTTTTCAGCAAGGACATTTGTATCCGGATTGTATAACACGATTTACGAAACGTGTCGTGGCATAATATTTTTTTTTCTGTGTGAATAAGGTATTTTTCTTCAGAAAATAAAATAAAATGTTTCCACATATCTCTAAAGGTAAAACTTAATTTTCCACGTCTATCTTTAAACGAATTTGTGGAGCTTCTAATACTTTCTAAATACTACATACATATAATCACGCCTTTATCCCTATTGGGGTAGGCAGCGCGTAAACGACTTAAACGTTCTAAATACTACAGGAATCAAATCAGTTTTGCTATACGACCATAATAAAATCTCAACCCAGCATTTAAAACGCAATAATTATTTGGAGATCTGATTTCCCTGGACCCTCGTCCGTTTTTATTTCATCCCAGAAAGAGTGCTTCAGGTTTTATTGTTTTGTGCCGTCTATAAAAGCTCGACTCCATTCTGCGCAATTTTGCAAATGGCGCTCATCATCTAAACTGCTGTCGCTACACGTATTTTATATTCTTATTTTCTTCACTGTTTGATCTTCTTTTTTGTGGAGTTTAGAGTCGACGTACGGCCCGAAGAACGCTGGTGTTTAATTTTCAAACCACTTGATTTATAGAGGCTTACCTCAGACATTGTTTGTGCAATGATCGCTATCAAAGACAGCAACCACGACATGTTCCCTTTGAAACACAGAATCGTTTTTCTTTACAGACAAACCTGCATTATAGTAACCATAATGGAAACCTTGAGATTTTTCCATGCACGCAGAAATAATACATCTCCATAAAAACATGTTGTTTTAGTGAAGAATTCGATAAATCGCATCAGCGTAGGAACACTATTTTCGAACGCCCGCGAAGACTATAAAAATGCTTTTATGAATTTTATAATCTATAAATTTAGATCGACTCTTCTAGTGAAGTACGCTACAGCTGGCTTTGAAGTCTCCATGTTTTCTTATTACGCTTCATCGATTTCGACAAAATATTTGAAGAAGAAAAAAACGTTACAGAAACAGAGCTATGGGCATAACTATAAAAGTGTAGGTACTTTTATAGTTATGCCCATAGCTCTGTTTCTGTAACGTTTTTTTCTTTTCTTTAGGAAGGAAGATATAGTAGACTTCCAACACAATCTGAATATAATTCTCCTAATCTTATTGCGTCACCGACTTATGTACTTATAAGGCAATCACGTCGGAATTTCGGCGCACCGCGACGCGTATCAACCGACAATATAAGAGGGAAATAAAAAAGTGGGACGCGCTGGCGAAATTTTTGGCATACATTTGAAAATACCTCTCAGGAGGTGGAAACAAGCTGTGCTGAATTATATAATTTTACATGTTATTGAATTATGCGAACTCAGGAAGCAGGCAGGCTATTCCATTTTCAACAGTGAATACTTTATTGAAGCATTTTTTAGTACGTAGATATGGTAAAGATATCGTTATTTTTAATTTGAGCAGAAGGTTTGGATATTTATTTGCCAAAAACGTAAATTGATTGACCTCTACAATTGGTCTGTCACTGGGATGTCAAGAAAAATGTAGAATTTTTATATAATATATTTTTTATCACAGGTGGAGAAGACAACGTTCCATCATCAGGAGAGGCAATGGCAGTCTTATTACGACAATAAGAACAAAGTTTCCAGTTCTCAAAGCTCGTTAACGTCAATACGGGTGGCTGACTTTCTATGCCAATGGCAATTTCTATATCTCCCACAGTTCCAGAGTTATGGTTGCGTGAAACTTGTTTATCTCATTATTTCCCTGAGGTTTCCGCACCCAAAATATTTGTACCACTTGAGATGACAAAATTACTGATACGCAGAAACAAGTCGGTACATAATATGAAACATTATTTTTAAATTGCTTCGCAGTTACGAAGCATCTAAGAAGAATCCCTTCAAAAGCATCTAATAAAGAATAATTCTCCTATGATTACGTTGCCTAATTTAATAAGAAGCTTAGGACATATTTAAGGGTCCCACGCTGGGGGCCATTTAAGTAACTAGAGCAAATAGTAGTAAATAATTTCTACTGTCGCCAGTTCCCGTCGTGACAGCGGAGTCCGGTCCGGATAGTAAATTAGTCACGAGCCACCGTCTACACAAAGGAGGCTAGGAGCACAAAAGGAGCCCTATGAATATGGAATTTATTTATTAATAGTTAATACCGCTTTTGATATTCAGTCGCAATAAATGACGATCAGATGAAATCATCATTTTTAAGATCATCATAATTCACATATAATATAATTATAATGCAATCCAATATAATATTATTATTTCACATGTTTACACGGCGAATCTACCGTGACAAGAGGTTTATGTGAGAATATTAATGTTATGAAAAATAATATTCATACACCAAATTCTTTTTTACACCCGATATTAATATAAATAGCATGTTGATTAGATGTCAAAACATCAAATATCGCATTTTCTATTGAGCAATCAGTCTTTATGATTGCGAAGACTCCAATTTAACGTTCTCAGTATATACTTTTAAATTGAAATGCAAAAATAATTAAAAATATTGCGTATGCATAAAATACTTGTACGCAATTTGTTTTAGAAGATATTTTCTACTCTACAACGTGTAACAGAAAGGGTATATGCATCGAGAAATGTGTGAATCTACCCATGAAACTGAACAACTTTCCCTAAGGAACATAGGTCGAAATACGAAAAAATTAATTTGATTTCCCATACTAAATAGGCTATCAGCTGATGCATTTTATTTATTTAACAATTTATTGTACACAAGAAATTACATAAAAACAGGACATAAAAACAAGGACACAACAGGCACTGCTTATTTCTAATAAGAAATTTCTTACAGCAGACCTACAGAATTTACTATTTTGTATGAAAGGTCACAATTTTTTTTTCGTTTTTCGACCTATGTTCCTTAGGGAAAGTTGTTCAGTTTCATGGGTAGATTCACACATTTCTCGATGCATATACCCTTTCTGTTACACGTTGTATACGCAAAGTTTAATTTCTTGTTTGGTTCAATATTTGGATACCAGCTTGTCGCCACGTAGTCATCCGCGTCTTGTGCGTTTTGAATAGAACGTAAAGATAAAATCGCGTTAAAATGATTATGCTTTTCTTTGACTAAGGTACCTATGTCTGTGTACTAAGTTTCATCAAAGTCAAGAGTAGCATGAAGAATCTTGGAAAATATCTCACCGTTACGATTTTAAATTCATTTCACGATTTGTTAAATGTAGGCACTTTTGCTCAACGAGTATCTCCTGCACTTACCTGAAACAAAGAATAAAACATGAAGTATTATACAAGCAATACATTTATCGAATATTCACATTTTGAGGGAAAAAGAAACAGGCTCTATTTTAAGTTTAAACATTTTAAACAGTCTCTATGGTACTTATAGATAGATAATGCTCTTGATTTTCAAATGTTATGTAATGTATGAATGTATTTATTGTATTACTTAAATTATTATGTATCTGTATGTGATGTAAAATATGAGACGTATTGTGCCTGAAATTAAACATATTTAAATTAATTTAATTTAATTAGGTCCTATTATTATTTAGCGTCAACGAATTTTAATTAGTTTATACTTTGTAACCATTTAGGACACCAACTACCTTAAAAGTCCATGATATCAGAAAATCTTTTATGGTGCGTTGATAACAGAAAAGGAAGACACTACAGGTACACTATAGGTAAGTACACGTTGCGTACAAATATTAGCATCTCCTACATAAAACATGCTAGGTGTTTGCCAAATACGGCTATCGAGCCGAAGCAATGTAGATGAAGTCGTGAGTAGAATCGAGGTTAATACAACACAAAACAAGTCTACATAGAGACAAACGTTTATGATTTCAAACTTGATTACAAAACAGGCATGGTAATTAAACAGCAAAAAACTTTATTACAATGTATTGACAATACAAGCTAAATCAATAATTTCTGAAGTCGTTAATCCTTCCCTCAAATATTATTTTAGGTACAGCATAATTTTTCCATACTTAGCAACCCATATTGTTAGTCGACTCAGGAGAAAACCACCAAGTGGATGGATAATTAATTTATCTACTAACTTTATTACTCATATATTTTTTATGGTAGAAAATAAAGAAGAAGATCCTAATGTCAAAAGTTAAACCAGTGCGGAGTTATTACTCTATTTCTATTTTATTATACCTTAAATTAAAATTTATTTGATTCACTTTACTCGCTAGAAAATGTATTCTAGGTAATAAATTATTTATTTGTTATGACGTATTATTGAACTACTAAATCATAACATCAACCTAAAATCACAATCTGTATTGGCAAGACATTATTGTAAACTATGACGCGTATATACCCAGCACTACAAGGCCAGCGTACATTTGGTTTGTTTTGTTTCCTAGTCCTAACTTCGTTCCCACGGGCTAGAGTCAACACACATTGCTGGGAGGAATTTCCATGTAATATACATAATTTATATACAAGTAAAATCAAGCTCGTATCCTTTATGGGGTAGGTAGAGTATCTGTCAGTCAACTTACGGGGCTTATCTTATAGGATTATGTATTGCTATAATGATGGGTTATTGTTTGGAGTTAAACACATACAGAGAGCTATATCCTGAACTAAAGGAGAGTTCTTCCTAAAACTTCACTAATGATCTCTTTCGTAATTTACTTCAAAGAAAATAGGCCTGCTGCAAAATTGCTAATGAGCTAATTAATTTACCTACTAACATACATAAAACGTGATTTAGTTATAAAAAGTTTGCTGTGATAAAAGTGAAATCTATCACGCTGTTAGTCTATTACAAACTCTATCCTCTTATAATAAGCTACACGTATTGCGATACGAATACTTTAGCTTGTGCGGGAACCTTACCTACCGAATACTTGAAAATCCTTACACTCTACATTTGCTTCTTTGTCTATCGCAAAGTTATAATTAAATTCCTTTCGAACAACAGTTTCCCGGAGGAATACCTACATAGCCCGCACTCCCCCGCTCCGTTCCCTCAATTTGGAACCTGTCAATCTCACTGAAGAAGGAATGATGAATTCTATAGATAATTATGAATTATAATATAACTTTTATTTTTAAAGATAAGATAAAGGAAAGTACCATTCCTAAGTATTTACATATTTGTATAATTTGATATTAACAGTATTTATAGGTATTTTTAAAATATGAAAATATTGAAACCATAAATATAATGCAACGAGATTGAAATCCGCGAACCTAGCAGCAGCTCATAGTGCCGCAGCTATGTTTTCGTGAGTTTCATGATATTTTTTTAAAATACCTACAACTAAAAATCAAGATACAATAAATTCCGCTACCATCTTTGGATGTCGCAAATGGATATAACACGATTTCCCGACACGACAAGGACAGACGGACCGACATTGAGAATAAGATATAACATTTCGTTTGGCCCACTTCCAATGTGGCTTATTCTGCAATTGTTAATTATAGAGCCAGGAAGCTTGTTTTGTTTATACTTGTTGTATCTAAAAATGACGGTATAGAGCAGTAACAAGTATGTAAAAAAAACATTTGATAGGGTAGTGTAAAGGATAATTTTGTAGATATTAAAAAGATTTTTGTGGCATACCTATATATTGTTCATCCTATAATATATTTTTTATTAGATACAGAGAACTTATGTCAATGTTTGTATGGTTGTACGTACCTACAATTTGTTTGTTACTCTCACGCCAATACGCGTATGAAATTATGGTTTACAGATTAAGACTTAAATCGTTTAACTGTACAGAATAGACCGACTCTTCACACAACTTTGCAAAATAAACGCTAACAAATTTCACAGTGGAATTTCCGACTTTGTACTTTAATATTTTATCTAATGCTGAGCAATTAAGAAACAGCTTCAGCAAGCAAACGTTTAGTCAATGTCAAAGGCAAACGCGAAAATTACCATTCGTTAAGATTTTACGGGAAAGGAATAATTATAAAGAAAAGTAAATTTATTTTGGGTTAATTGTTCATTAATTATTCTTTAATTTAATGTTAGATTAAAGACAGTAAGAAATTGAGGTGTAGGCATTGGAGGGAATAATAAAAACTCTATGTATAGACCCATAACATACAAATTTAATAAAAGCAAAAATAACGTGAAAGCTGAGCTTACTTTCTAAAGACATGATTCGATTTTGAAATCTTTTATTACTATTATACTCGTAACGGACCTACTAAAATTATGGTAGTGGGTTATGATAGGATTTTATATTATTACCCGAAACCCTTATATTTTTTAAGAAATCTTATTTTCGCTCTGGGGTAAAGCTGGAGAGATCCTTTTTTTACAAATATTTTCGGTAAATATTTTATTGAGAAACGGGTAAATCCTTGGGGACTATTACATTTATGGACACGTGTAGGTATATCTTAATAGATATAGCGATTTGGCCATAGTAACATAAGTTGTTTGTTTATCCTGTTTCCTTCCTCGTTACTAAACTAGACAGATGATATTATTTGTTCTTGTTAAATTATTTCAACATTTATATCGGTAGATCTTGGAACCTTGTATTTTTGTTGGTAATAAATAAGTGAACTCAAAAACTAGGTACTCAATCAATTTCAAATATACTTAGCTTTTTACATTAGCTTTTAGCAAGTTACATTATCCAGAGGTAATATTATGATTCTTATTACCGCATGAAAATATTTAATTCCACAAGATAACTCGTAATCGTAAACCATCGTGACATCGCTGTTTGTTAATATACCTACGTTGCGGTTGTCATAATAGTTTATATGTTCTGCACGTAAGGTATACAACGTGTAACAGAAAGGGTATATGCATCGAGAAATGTGTGAATCTACCCATGAAACTGAACAACTTTCCCTAAGGAACATAGGTCGGAATACGAAAAAAAAAATGACTTCCCATACCTACTAAATACGCTATCAGCTGATGCATTTAGTATGAAAGGTCACGATTTTTTTTTCGTTGTTCGACCTATGTTTCTTAGGGAAAGTTGTTCAGTTTCATGGGTAGATTCACACATTTCTCGATGCATATACCCTTTCTGTTACACGTTGTATAAAGCAAATACATATTAAACCAAAGGTATTTTAATAGATCCCATTGAAGATAAATCCAGTATAATTCTATTCTCCTCTACACTGTAAACCTCCCACATATTGTTAGAATATATTTTGTGAATAGGATAATATGATAAAGGTTCCCAAGCCCAATGAGTAGGTACATAAAAAATAACTGTCTTTAGGGTTCACAAGTTTGATCACAGGTCACTACGGATAAGATTATATTTGGCTCTATAATGAGAAAATTGAATAGATACAAAAATTTATAAGAAAGCAATTTTTAGGTACAACCTAACTTTTCGAGAATTTAAACGTTGGTATCATCAAAATAAATAATAATTTCAAAAACAAAAGAATAGAGACGGTTTATTAAATTGGGAACAAATACGGGCACTGAATAAAGCGGATAAAATCATAATGGAGTTAGAGGTCTTTGATAAATGTACAATGGCCAGCAAATTAAATTCAATAAAATGTTCTATTTATGCTTTAAATACACACAACAATATAATATTTTGTCAAACCGAAAAAAATAAAGAATAAGCATGAATTTCGCTTCTCAGCGTTTTATAGACGTCGTCGGTCGTCTACGTGCTACGGCGTAGCTCATTGCTACGGCTACGGTCGTAGCGTTTATTAACCAATTACTGTATGTGGGTCGGCTATTAGAACGGTAATTCCATTGGTAGAATGGAAGTGCCACTATGTAGGGAGTTTCAATTACAAGAAAAGTGCAGTTGTATTGAACATTATAATGTGAAGTGAAGCCTCTAAAGGAATACAGATAGATTTGTAGTCTTTGGCACGGTTGGCTGAGAAGTAATTATTTTACCAATTAGGTACGGTAAAAATCCGGCTGTCTAGTTATGCCTTCGAATTGGCAGGAAAGTTCATACTTATTTTAGAGAAAGTATTGTAGGTTGAAGAGTAGTCTGACTAACCGTACAAACCAGAAAATAGGTACTATTTAAAATTCTTAAACTATTTTTAAAATTGTTACTTTTCCGGCAAAACATTCAAGAGCATTATTTTGTGTTTCTTTTCATGCTTACAGCTGTTCCGTATTCATATTTCCTTTAATCTAAGCGAGGAATGTAGTTAGCGGTTATTGTTTGCGGTAGGGGATCGGACGATCGACTTTGTATTCCAAATGGCATCGAATTGCTAAAAGATAAGAACTTTTGCTGTATTCAAATTATCTTAAGTATCAAGAGACGTCGTAAAAAATATACTTAGGTGGACAATTCAGGAGAATGGGATAAGGTAATTTCAGTACATTTTATTTTGTGTTTAACATAAATAAATAAGTATTGTGCTAAACTTCAAAAAATAAATAAACTACGTTAACAATTTAAGCTTCATAAAGAAGAATACAAAAGAGCAACGGTATTAATTAATTTAGTTTAAGAAATATCAATATTAATTTGTGACTTTTCATGTGAAAAACTACCTTATGGAGGGTTTTAAAGGTGTACTTTATGGAGGGTTTTTGAATAGCTCATGAGCAGCAGATTATAGGGATATGCATAACTCATAACCCTCCAGAAGGTATATAGGTACCTTGACACGTGGAACGTCACATTCTTTTTCCGATACAACTCCTTGATTACTTTTCCCTCAATCTATAAGATATTCATTGCTTATCTGGTATCAATTACTAACGTAAGCTGCGTGTGTAAAGCTTATAAATGTTGCAAGAACATACACAAAGCGAACGATAATCCCCAACTTGCTCGTTTCCTATTCATAGTACTGTACCACAGAATTAGTAACAGTACCACCTACTCTACTAATGATAATCGCGTATGATAGATGAGAAATTAGGCTGGTGCTACAGTTCTGTATGCTGACGGAAACCCTGGTGGTCAGCATCGTACTGTTTCATAAATAAATGTTTCTATGTATCCTACAACGCGATTGTAAAGACCGCATTCAGTGCAAAACCTCCCCGTCTCTTGCAAAGAATTATTAACTGGAAGTCTATTTGCTAAAAAAAGATCATTCGCATATTTTTATTCGCACAATTTAAAGTTCTGGTTTTCCATTTTTTAGTTTTTGGTTTACATCATTTTGCCTGTTTGAGAAGGTGACCGATATTTTAAACGAGTCTTTACACTGAGGTTGGGTTTTGTGAAGATTTAAATTAAATGCCAATCAAACTGCTAAGAACCGTAAAAAATATAGAAAAAAAAACACGCAAAAAATTTAATCTCTTTTTTATAATAATCTCAACGAATCCATTAATAAAAGCCTTCTTCGCCACGTCAGATATTGACACTGGCCCCTATCAGTTAATATAGGTCCACTGTACACAGGATTTTCAGTCTATCGCCTAAATTGTTAAACACCGGAAACCTTGCATCCCTTCAATGGTTTTTGCAGTATGCCCGGGGAGAGAAGCAGCTGCTAAATTCTGTTTTTCAATCTTTACCCGTCGAGCTTGGAAATGAAAGGGCTATTTACATTCAATCAACTTTTTGGGTATTAATGACAAATGCTTTGTGTTTTCTCAGTTACACCTAAAAGCCTGGATTTTGTGTTCTACACGTACAATCAAACACAACCAAAACAAATAAGCTACGCCGAACACGAGTGAGTACGAATGAAATATGCTTGACAGCAACGGAACCGTTACAATACTGGGTTTAATGTTTAGTTAAACGAGCTTGTCACTTTCACTAAATGGCTGTCACTTTAATGAACATAGTAGAATCATAATTATTATGTGAAATCTTTCCAGTCATCCATCTTCATAGTAATCTTGTATATTGAGCCAAGTTCATTGACGAAAGTCCAAAATCTTTTAAGATTTATGCGTAGAATATTTTGTCTGAAAATAATCATCAACATCATCATTAATTTAAGAGCATTTCTCTCGTCAGTCGAGTGCACAACTTGTAGAGTTACCAATTTAAATAAGCTTTTGTGCGCCCAATTTGTTGTGCACATAAAGTTTTTGAAATAAAAATCCTTTTGCTATTTCTAAGATGTAATGATGAAAAATACAACAAAACGTGCATTTTATCAGATGAACCAAAATGTAATGACAATCAATAAAAAACTTTCTTCTTTTTTCTTTTCAAATCTTGGAACGGCCAGCAAAGAGTTTTTATTCTTGCCGGCCAGGGTTGCGGCGGCAACATCCTCCCCGGCGTTGAAGACAATCTTCAACCAATCAGTCAGAAGGGAGCGGACAGATTTTGTTGATTGCCCGCCGTAATAATCCTTTAGATGTTTGGATGTCAGCGACTCGGGAAACTCCGTCCATGCCTTGGAAGAGTCGTGTAATGCGGCCAAGGCGCCACAACATCGGTGGTGTGTCTTCTTTTATTAATACAAGATCACCGATTTTCAAATTTCCTTGAGTGATTCGCCACTTAGATCGGCCTTGTAGTTGTGAGATGTACTCGTTCTTCCATCTCTTCCAAAAGTGTTGCTTGAAAGCTTCGATTCTTTGGAAGCGGTTGAGCCGATTCTCTGGTGTGTCGATGTAGCTCGGAGACGGCAGCGCGTTGAGAGGCCGGCCAATGAGAAAGTGTCCCGGTGTCAATGGAGATAAATCTTGGGGAGAAGAACTCATAGGACAAATGGGGCGACTGTTAAGAATCGCTTCTATTTGCGAGAAAAGTGAAGATAACTCTTCGTAAGTTAAATGAGATTGGCCTAAAACTCGCGCAATGTGATGCTTCGCGGACTTGACGCAGGCTTCCATCAAACCGTTAAAGTGAGGAGCGTATGCAGGTGAAAAGCGAAATTCGATGCCCTCAGTGGCTGCAAAATCTTTGAAAGAATCCGAATGTGCTTTGAAAAAATCCTTTATTTCTCTAGCAGCCCCTACGAAGTTTGTGCCGTTATCGCAAAATATTTGCTTTGGAAGTCCTCTGCGAGATATGAATCGTTTAAGAGCAAGAATAAAAGCATCTTTCGATAATTCGCTCACAGCCTCTAAATGTATACATTTATATCTAAAACAGATTAAAATACACAAATAACACTTAGTTATCTTACAGCCACGACCCTTGCGATCTGCTATCATAAATGGTCCAGCCATATCTGTGCCCACAGTAACGAAAGGATGATCTGGAGCCAATCGCTCTACGGGAAGGTTTCCCATGATTGCTTTCGGAGTTTCGCCCTTGAAACGTGAACAAACGATGCATTTGCGCGTAACCTGTCTAGCTAAGTTACGTCCGCCTATTGGCCAGAAGCGTGATCTGACTGAAGCAAGAAGCGCTGTTGGTCCTATGTGAAGTAGGCGCTTGTGTTCTCGCTCAAATAGAATTTTTGACAAGTGATTCTTAGCGCTTAAAAGCATAGGGTGCTTTGTATCATAATTGTAGTGAGAAGATTCTATTCGGCCTCCTACCCTTAATAAGCCTAGATCATCTACGAATGGGTTGAGGCTAGCTAAATGGGATTTAGGGTTTAATATATTGCCTTTTTTCAGGAT
>JARACY010000388.1:0-98764 GCA_029255725.1 Scrobipalpa atriplicella
GACCTCCCACTAGCAAAATTTCAGCCTGATCGTAGCAATTTTTTTTTTCGGGCGCCATTTATATCCACCATCTTGGATTTTCATGACTACTGGAAGTTGCCCTCTATTGTCTTCTATGATATTTCTTCGAGCACTTCCTACCTATCTCTTATCGTTAAGGAGATATTCAACTTTTTATTTTGTATGGCGGCCATCTTGTTTTTAACAATTTTGATTTTTTTTCAACTGCACGTGCCTTTGCCCAGGGTGTGCTCCAAAGTTAGTTCGAGGACCACCCCGCTATCTATGGTACCAGAGAATTGGCGGGTTTTTTCAGATGCTGCGAATCCTCATGGTCCTGGACCACCATTATTTTTTTTTAAATTGAGTAACCCATCTTCTTCTTCTTAGCGAGTGGATTTTCGAGTAGAACAACGACCCGATAAACCTGGTGTCAGAGTTTTCAAACCGCCTAGTAGCACAGCTATAGGCCTCTGACATGGTTTCAGTAACGACCACTATCAAAGACAGCGACCGGGACCGACGGCTTAACGTGCCCTCCGAAGCACGGAATCCTTTTTTCTTTTCGGACAATCAGGTGATTCAGCCTGCTATGTCCTAACCAAACTGGGGAAAATCTCACAAAGTGATAAATTGACAAATATCAACTTTGTGTTCCCCCCTGGGAATCGAACCCAGGACCTCCGGATCGTAAGCCCACGACTTAGACCACTAGACCACAGAGGCAGTTAACCCATAATAAGTATGCATACCAATTTTCAAAACTTACCGGTTCGATTCCCGCGACAAAATTCAGAATGACTGGGTAACAATGTAAATATTGTGGACGTCCACTGTGAAAATAAGAAGGTCCTCTTTTCCTCATAAAACTGTTTACTATGTTTTAACTTGTAACAACAATACCTGTTAGACGCTAAGGAGTTGAGGATCATAAGAGAATCTTCAAGCAGTGTGATGATCTCCATGATTTCCGCAGCTTTGATAAGCAACTCCCCACGATTCTTGAAGTGAGCAAACGTCAAGTCCACTAGAGCCCAGTTAGCCATCACTTCTTTCAACTTCGCTTCAATATCTTTTTTCTTTTACAGCACCAATGCAGATGTCCTAAAATATGCTACTTACAGTAAGTGAAAAACTTGAGCGTCGACAACAACAATAAGACATCAAACAAAACACTACGTAGGCACCATACACCTAAGCACCGTAAATCTGTTTCAAGTCTTTACTATTTTAGCTTTAGGTCTGGTGGCAATCTACAGCGAGCTTTGTAGATAATGTTTGCCTGGTTTATAGTCCATTCGTTTTTAAGATTTTGTACGGTAAAAATTACCATAGATAGTACCAGGGCTACTTTTATATTCGGTTTTTAGTTATTGTATTGTATGTTGTATTTCATCATTATTCATTAATCCAGTCCCAACAAGTACAACAGAAGATAGTAGACATGCAAGGGCCACTGCAAAATGAACTGACGGAGGGTGTGGCCACGTTCAACGAAGACGTGCTAAAATTCGATGCAGACTTCGACGCATTCGGGCCCATGACTCCTGGACTTTCCGCTCGTGAAGCTAGTGACAGGCAAGACAAGTGTTTGATATCCATTTCAATATTTAGGCTTGTTGAAAAAAGGGCCACTGCAAGATGAGCTTACTGAGGGTGTGGCCACGTTTAATGTGGACGTGCGTTCGATGCTGACTTCGACGCATTCGGGCCCGTGACTCCGGGAACGTCTGCTCATGAAGCTAGTGACTGGTGACAAATGTTTGATTTCATGACAATAGTGGATAGGCATCCTGCAGAAGTGAGTTACGATCGTTTTTCGACTATAACCCACAAGTTTGAAACATGGATATCTTTGATAACTTAAGATTTTATGGTTTTTAGAGTGATCATGTTCCAATCACGGTTTGATGAGCTGTGGAGGCGTTTGAGATGTATTCCAGTGGTGAAAAGCTCTTCGGTATGGAAGTAAAAGATTATCCCATTCTGCATCAGAAGAAAAAAGAATTCAATTTGCTAAGCAAATTGTAAGTATTAACGTGCTTCTACAAAATAAAATCTAGTAAAAAATTTACATTATTAAGATTACTTTATGATTTTCTCTAAAATTTTATTTTCTAGATACAACTTGTATCTCGCTGTCATGAATTCAATCGATGGGTACTTCGAGACGCCGTGGAGTGAAATCAATACAGATATAATTGTCACGCAACTGGCCGAGTTTGATATCAGGTATCATGATTGATTCTTTACTGTAATCAACATAAGCTACCTTTCAAAAGCTTTAGTCCATTGTAAAGATGAGTGGATCAAAAAACGCTGAAAGACAACTTATATTAAGAGACTGCTATTAGGTTGAACCTCCTTGGTTTGAATGGTGTGATGTGAATGTGACGCAGGTAACTCTTCATTTGTATCCGCAGATGTCGAAAATTGCCAAAGGGCATGAAAGATTGGCCCGCCTTTATAGAACTGAAGAAGAAAATTGACGACTTCAACCAAACTTGTCCTCTCTTAGAACTTATGGCCGACAAGTCCATGAAAGATCGTCATTGGAGAAGACTCGAAAAACTAATGAGTAAGTTCTGCTGGCATTTGCTCTAATAGTCTTAAAAACCAGGTTTAAAAATTGCGACTCCTATACGGTGACGGAAAACATAGCGAGGAAATCTACAGCTGAAGAAATTCAAAGGTTGTGTGTGAAGTCAACTAATCAGTACTGGGCCTACGTGGAGGACTAAGGTCGCCCGTAAACTCGATCGCCCTAATTTAAGGTAGGCTCGTGCCCTCGTTGGGGATGTATATGAGCTGATGATGTTGATTGATGACTGATAAATGACTTATTGTTTGGATTGCAGATGTCGTTTTAGACGTAGAATCTGACTCCTTTACTCTCGCTAACGTGATGGAAGCACCTCTATTGAAATACAAAGAAGATGTCGAGGTTAGTTTATTTTATAAAACGGCAAAAAATAGATTTTTATTGCATATTATATTGTTGACAAAACCTCATTATAAAATGCATATTTTAGGACATCTGCATTGGTGCTGTAAAAGAAAAAGATATTGAAGCGAAGTTGAAAGAAGTGATGGCTAACTGGGCTCTAGTGGACTTGACGTTTGCTCACTTCAAGAATCGTGGGGAGTTGCTTATCAAAGCTGCGGAAACCATGGAGATCATCACACTGCTTGAAGATTCTCTTATGATCCTCAACTCCTTAGCGTCTAACAGGTATTGTTGTTACAAGTTAAAACATAGTAAACAGTTTTATGAGGAAAAGAGGACCTTCTTATTTTCACAGTGGACGTCCACAATATTTACATTGTTACCCAGTCATTCTGAATTTTGTCGCGGGAATCGAACCGGTAGTTTTGAAAATTGGTATGCATACTTATTATGGGTTAACTGCCTCTGTGGTCTAGTGGTCTAAGTCGTGGGCTTACGATCCGGAGGTCCTGGGTTCGATTCCCAGGGGGGAACACAAAGTTGATATTTGTCAATTTATCACTTTGTGAGATTTTCCCCAGTTTGGTTAGGACATAGCAGGCTGAATCACCTGATTGTCCGAAAAGAAAAAAGGATTCCGTGCTTCGGAGGGCACGTTAAGCCGTCGGTCCCGGTCGCTGTCTTTGATAGTGGTCGTTACTGAAACCATGTCAGAGGCCTATAGCTGTGCTACTAGGCGGTTTGAAAACTCTGACACCAGGGTTTATCGGGTCGTTGTTCTACTCGAAAATCCACTCGCTAAGAAGAAGAAGATGGGTTACTCAATTTAAAAAAAAATAATGGTGGTCCAGGACCATGAGGATTCGCAGCCATCTTGAAAAAACCCGCCAATTCTCTGGTACCATAGATAGCGGGGTGGTCCTCGAACTAACTTTGGAGCACACCCTGGGCAAAGGCACGTGCAGTTGAAAAAAAATCAAAATTGTTAAAAACAAGATGGCCGCCATACAAAATAAAAAGTTGAATATCTCCTTAACGATAAGAGATAGGTAGGAAGTGCTCGAAGAAATATCATAGAAGACAATAGAGGGCAACTTCCAGTAGTCATGAAAATCCAAGATGGTGGATATAAAATGGCGCCCGAAAAAAAAAATTGCTACGATCAGGCTGAAATTTTGCTAGTGGGAGGTCGCTGACGTATTGATTCGATATTTTTGGTTAGTTTTTTGGTTCCACCATTTTTCAAGATGGCTGCCGTACAAGGGTCTTTTGTATGGAGAGCTTTGTTTTGGCTCTGGCGTAGAAACGGTTGCTCGTTGGGGGAGCTGATAGTACTATTATGGTTTTTCATGTGTTGCATTATTATTGTTGTTGTATCCTCCCTCCCTACCAGCAACTGTTTCTGCGCCAGGGTCGATTAAAGTTCCTCATCATGCAAGGGTTTTTTGTCTGATGAACTAGGATTGGCTCTGGCGCGGAAAGAGTTGCTCATGGGGGGGAAGAATGGCTCCACAGTACTAATGCAACACATGCAAAAAAACAATAGTACCATCCTCCTTCGCTACAAGCAACTGTTCCCGCGCCAGAGCCAATCAAAGCTCCCCATGCTGAAAATCCTTGCATGATGAGAAACTTTGATTGACTCTGGCACGAAAACAGTTGCTGGTAGGGGGGAGGATACCACAACAATAATAATGCAACACATGAAAAAATATAATAGTACTATCAGCTCCCCCCACGAGCAACCGTTTCCACGCCAGAGCCAAATCTAAGTTCTCCATACAAAAGACCATTGTATGGCAGCTATCTTGGCAAATGGTGGAATCGGAAAATGAACTAAAAATATCGAATCAATACGTCAGCGACCTCCCACCTGCAAAATTTCAGCCTGATCGGAGCAATTTTTTTTTCGGGCACCATTTTGTATCCGCCATCTTGGATTTTCATGACCACTTGAAGTTGCCTTCTATTGTCCTTTATGATATTTCTTTGAGCACTTCTTACCTATCTCTTATCGTTTAGGAGAAATTCGACTTTTTATTTTGTATGGCGGCCATCTTGTTTTTCACTATTTAGATTTTTTTTCAACTGCACGTGCTTTTGCCCAGGGTGTGCTCCAAAGTCAGTTCGAGAACCACCCCGCTATCTATGATACCTGAGAATTGGCGGGTTTTTTCAAGATGGCTGCGAATCCTCATGGTCCTGGACCATCATATTTTTTTTTTTCAATAGTGTGACCCATAATAAACACGTATACCAATTTTTATTTCTACCCGTTCGATTCCCGCGACCCATACACTAATTTAGCTAGAATGACTGGGTAATTGGATCGATCTTCTAATACAGTGGAAGTTCTGATACAGTGGACGTTCTGATACATTGGACGTTCTGATACATTGGACGGTCTGATACAGTGGACGTTCTGATATAGTGGACCTTCTTATATAGTGAACCTTCTGATGTAATGGATGTTTTGACAGAGCACGTTCTGGTACAGTGGACGTTGACACAGTTGACGTTCTGACAAACTGGACGTTCTTATAAAGTTGACGTTCTGACACAATGGTCTTGCTGATACAATACAATGGACGTTCTGATACAGTAGAAATTCTGATATAGTAGACGTTCTGATCTAGTAGACGTGGAAGTTCTGATACATACAGTAGACGTTCTGACACAGTAGAAATTTTGGTGTAGTGAACATTAGGCGCATAAAGGCATGATTCAACATGTTGACTGTACGTGCAGATATAACGCACCGTTCAAGAAGGACATCGTCCTATGGATCAACAAACTAGTGAACACCACTGAGATTCTGGAGAAGTGGCTGATGGTGCAGAACTTGTGGATGTACCTTGAGGCCGTGTTCGTGGGCGGCGATATTGCTAAACAACTGCCGCAGGAGGCCAAGCGATTTGCGGTCAGTAAATACGTAAAATTAAGTAGAAGTGGTTTTTTCGCGAAGATATGTCAAATCTGTCATGCCGATTCTGTCTTGTGGTTTGTCATGTCAAACAATTCTTTGGTATGGTAGCGTCTTATGTTGCGTCTAAATTAATTTTCAGAAAATAATGATAAGCCTGCCTGCATTGTCCTAACCAAGCTGATAAACGAAAATTCCAATATTTTTAATTTACAGTCTATTGACAAAGCGTACGTGAAGATAATGTTCCGTGCCCGTGACGTGCAGAACTGTGTAGAGGTTTGCACTGCAGACGACTCGCTGAAGCACATGCTGCCACACCTCTTCGACCAGCTCGAGGCTTGCCAGAAGTCCCTCACTGGTTACCTGGAGACCAAACGACTCATCTTTCCGCGATTCTTCTTCGTGTCAGACCCGGTTTTGCTTGAAATTCTCGGACAGGCGTCCGACCCACACTCAATTCAGGTAGTAACATTGAAATACTCTTTGGTTGAAGTCATGCATTTGGTTATTGCGGCTTAATGAACATAGAGGGCCTATGTTTATAGGGGTTTCTTCTATACTCGTTTCTTCTTTCTTTTATATTAGATCTAGAGTATGGTACTTTTCAGACCCGACATAATACGAAAGATTAGAACAACCCTAACTTATATTTCGATTTCATATTTAAAACGTTATTAAATAAATATTTCTGTCTTTGACACTTTTGCTCTAAACCCCATAGTTTTGAAAATATTTAAAATAAACTGAAAAATTCCACATAGGTACTGAACATATGTAATTTCGAATTATTTCCAGTGTATTCATTTGCTTTTTTTTTCACAGCCGCACTTACCAAGTTTGTTTGATGCATTATATTTGGTGGACTTCGATGACAAAGATAGAATTATTGTTATGAACTCTAGTAATGGTGAATCAATTCCTATGGAGCGCCCTGTTGCTTGCGTTGGAGGTGTAGAGGTTTGTGTTAAATTCACAGTACCTTTACGACCAATTATTCGCAAATCTCTGATGGAAAAGCAGCCTAAGTGGTATAAAAGTTCTACGTATATTGTATCACGCTCTTGAAAAATGCGCCCGCGTCGCATTGTGTCGCTTCCCGGTGCGAAATAGAGCACAATTTCCTTGTACAAACTGTTTGAACATGTTTCATTCAGATTGTTATCAAGTTCTCCGAAATAACGCTAAATAAAATACAGTTTTTTGGTGTTCCTTTCGGTGATAATGATAAGATATTTTAACATTATGAATGTAAAACATTTCTTTTTTCAGATTTGGTTGAATGTTCTTCTTGACACTATGAAAGATACAGTTCGAAACATGATTGCCAATATATGCCAAACTATGTCTGGTGATCCAGAGTTTGAGTTTATTTCTGGTCAAATGTCGTACCCTGGACAGGTAAGTACTTAATACAGGGTGTAAAGAACAGTTCCCGCAAACTACACGAAACTGAACAACTTTTCAGGAAATGGCAATTAACTTACTAATTATTAAAAAACCATACAAAATAGCCAAAACGATCGGAAAATTTGTAAGGGGAAATCAAATTTTCTTTTCTTTTCCTGAAAGAATTTATTTTTGAATGTTGTTCAGTTTCGTTGACTGAGCAACACCTACCAGCATGCGGAAAGCAGTCCCTTGCACCCTTAATAGTAATTTTTTGCCTTGTACTTTAATTGCGCATGTAGTAATTAATAAATAAATAAAATAGGCTTTTATTAAAACATGTGAATATAGAAACCAAAAAGCCTTTTATTTCCGAATGTGTAGTAGATAGTTGACCAAGGGTAGTTATACATGGGCGGCAAAAAAACTGAGTATGCAATCCGAGTAAAACACTCTGCTTTAGGTATACATATCGGATGAAAGATAAATTCAAATAAAGAAAAAAATTAGGAAAATAAAAGCATGAAAATATGTTGAACAAGTAAGCAAAAGTTACTCACTATGAATGATTTCATATATCACAAAATATCTCCATTCGCGTAAGAAAATTATCTAACTTGCATTAGGCATTTTGTACATCATACTGATTGTTTAAATATTTGGTGTTTCTTATTAAAATACTAAGTAAAACCACAAGAAACCACAGACTAAAAATTTATTTCATTTTCCATTTATCAAGTTTCTTTTCTTTTTGCCGCCTTATTCCATGTGACGCAAACAATACTGGCCAGTTCGATATTGCCAATACAATTTTGTTTGGAAAATCGATTTCGATTTGCGTAAATACGTGGTTCCGAGAATGGAAGAAATATAGAATAGGACTTTTAATTTTTTTAAATAGGTATAAGTAGTTTTATTTTGTAGAAAACTTACTATTAATATTAATTTCAGGCTGGTTTGTTGGGAATGCAAGTGTTGTGGACTTCTGACGCAGAATACGCTCTGAAGAAAGCTAGAGTTGATAAATATATCATGAGGGTCACGAATAATAAGTTCTTGGATCTTCTTAACGGATTAATTGATCAGACTGTTACTGATTTGGTCCCCTTGGATAGAACCAGAGTGGAGACCATGATTACTATTCATGTACATCAAAGGTAAAGTAAAAGAATCCTACTAATATTATATTTGCGAAAAATTGGATGTTTGTTACTCAATCACGTTTCAACCACTGGATGGATAAATGGATCGGATATCGACTTAGCACACATATTGGTTAGGCCTTGGAATAAGAAATAAAATAGGCTATTTTTTTCACCGCGGGAAAACCTTCATTTGCACGGGAAAAATCTCTCTTTAAAGACTACAATAATATAGTAGATTTTATTACGTGGGAGTAAAATAATATTTTTAAGGCGAGGGCGTTTTTTTGAATCCAGAGCGAAGTGAGGGATTCTAGAGTAGAATCCCGAGCGTAGCGAGGGATTCAAAGTACGTCGCCCGAGCCAAAAATATTTTTGCTCCCGAGTGATACACTCTACTTTTCATCCCCCTCTATGAGAAAAAAAGGCGCCTCACTAACACTTGTAAATTTAAATATAATAGAATAAGAATGTTATAGGTAATTTCACTGCTAGAAGACCTCATTTTGAATATTTAATAATTCGTAAAAAGAGTCGAATACACGGGCCCCCTCTACGGTGACGTAGCGCTTGTGAATGGCTACAAACGTAGCGCTATGTCGTAGGCCCACCCTCTACGGTGACGTAGGGCTTGTGAATGGCTACAGACGTAGCGCTATGTCGTGGCCCCCCCCCCTCTACGGTGACGTAGCGCTTGTGCATGGCTACAAACGTAGCGCTAGGTCGTAGGCCCCCCCTCTTCGGTGACGTAACGCTTGTGAATGGCTACAAACGTAGCGCTATGTCGTAGGCCCCCCCTCTACGGTGACGTAGTGCTTGTGAATGGCTACAAACGTAGCGCTATGTCGTAGCCCCCCCCCCCCCCCCTTTACGGTGACGCAGTGCTTGTGAATGGCTACAAACGTAGCGCTATGTCGTAGGCCCCCCCTCTACGGTGACGTAGTGCTTGCGAATGGCTACAAACGTAGCGCTATGTCGTAGGGCCCCCCTCTACGGCGACGTAGCGCTTGTGAACGGCTACAAACGTAGCGCTTTGTCGTAAGGCCCCCCACTACGGTGACGTAGTGCTTGTGAATGGCTACAAACGTAGCGCTACGTCGTAGAGATTTTATTATACCATGGATACAACTAAGTTTTTACTATATCACTTAGGGACATATTTGATGATTTGGTGCGCATGCGGATAAAGTCGCCAGCAGACTTTGAATGGCAAAAACAAGCACGGTTCTATTACTTTGAAGAATCTGACGACTGCATCGTATCAATCACTGACGTTGATTTCTTGTATCAGGTAAATATTGGTTTATGGGTTAAATCATGGACTAATTACTCTAGAGGACTGCTAACCGCCATACTTGAGAGCGTACCTGGATACTCGATAAAAAGGTCAAAATGCGAGCAAAACCTAGATTACCATAAACCCATATTGCAAAGGTCCGTTGTAAATATAGGTCATGAAATTGAAAAAAATCAATAACAACTTGAACCAAATTATCTTTTAAGATTTTAAAAGTAGAAATGCACAATGAGAAATGCTGTTTAAAACATCTGAATTAAAATGCATATTATGTTTACACAATATTTCGCAATAGATAGCACTGCTAAGTAGCGGTGTACGCAGTTTATAAGGGAGGTTATCAGTCCTCTTTGTTTTATTCGTCCATGGTTAAATTATAATGGGTTGTTACCATTACCATTCTATCTTATAAGGTTAGATGAGAATCTTTATTTGGTAATATGGTGCAACGGGTATAAGATGCCACCACCGGTTTAGAGCTTTTTAACATAATGCTAGATGGGTGCCTGTTTTAACTCCATATGACACCGATTTAAGACGATAATCCTCTTGTTGTTTTGATTGTTCATAATTAACTAAAACTATTTACACAGAATGAATACCTGGGCATAACTGAGCGACTCGTAATCACGCCTCTGACCGATCAGTGCTACATTACCGTAGCCCAAGCTATCGGTATGTCCATGGGGGCGGCGCCAGCTGGGCCGGCCGGCACCGGTAAAACGGAGACCACTAAAGACATGGCTCGAACACTGGGCAAATTGGTGATTGTGTTCAACTGTTCCGATCAGATGGACTTTAGAGGTACGAGAATGTAGAAATTAGTTACATCTATCTCTATCTATGTCTTATGAATGAAATATTGCACAATTTTTCACACTGTCGACGATGACGCGATGGGAGTCGGATTTTAGATTAGGGATAAGTCTAACCTTACACCCGTCCGCGCCCGTTTCCCGATTAACGTAGCTAAATAAAATTAGAGGATGCTAATTTCTAAATCCCGTAAATCTCGTCTTTAAGGCGGCGTCGGTTTCTAGAAAGCCTTTGATCTCTGCCTACTCTATAATTAGTATATGATGCATGTAATTACTTATTTTTTGGGGTTAGTTTCGTGGTAATGGCAGGAAGAAAGCTTACTTCTCCATACAAACTTCACTTGTTGTCTGTTTAGTCCCGTGCGGTCGAGACCGATTAATTTCACTTATTTATCATAAGTTTAGTACCTACTAAGTTATAGCAAGTTTCGTGGCAGCAAGAATTCTCCATTATTAGATGTGTTTCCGGAAATGTATGAAATTTGTCACTGTATATGTCGTAGAACGATTTTATAATTTGAATCTTATTCGGATAATTAGACAATGGTAAAACCATTATCAAATCTTACTGGAAATAGTCAGGTTTTTTGCAAAAAAAACTCATCGTTTTAGTAACATTTGATATCCTTAACTGAAATAAGAACGCTGCTGATTGGTCGGTTAGCGCACCCAAAACAAGATCTCTTCTGATTGGTTGACGTTTTAATTGTCAATTATAAAGGAATGTCATTTAACCAATCAGAATAAGTACAAATCTAGCCAATCAGAGTTAAGGATATCAAATTTTAATGTTACTAGAACGACGAGTTTTTTCGCAAAAATCTTGACTTTTTCCAGTAAGTTTTGATAATCGTTTTACCATTGTCTTATTATCTGTGTTTTCCCAAAATCCCTAGGATTTTTGCGAAGATTCGAATTATCAAATTATCCTACGACATATAGATAAAAAAGTGCACATGACTCACATTCGGTCACTTACTGGTCTGATTTAAACAATAGGGAAGATGCAATGTTATCCAATATTTTTATTTTTATTATCATTTAAAAGAATTCCATGTAGAAAAGACCACGAAATTGAAAAAAAATATAAAACATTGCAATTTTTAGGTTTTGCGCCAAAACGACGGTGACGTCATTCCTGTTTGTCACTGTTCGAGGGTTGGCAAAAAGTGGGAAATTCCCCAAAATATAGGGAATGGGGGAAGTCTTGGGTTGAGCATCCACGCGTGGAAAATGCGGGGAATTCAGGAATTCCGATTCAAAGGTAAATTTTCTGGAAACTGCCGGGTCCGATTTTGATACCACTTTGCACGAAGGTGTATTATAGAGGTACCCCTACATAAATATTATTACTATTAGTTCAAAGGTCACTTTCGTCCTGTGTCCTTTAAATCGAAATTCCTTGATTGCCCGCATTTTCCTCGCGTTGATGCTTTACCCAAATCTTCCCCAACTCCGTTTGAAATTCCCTAAATTTTGGGGGATTCCCCTCTTTTTGGCAACCCTTAACCAGTGACAAACAGGAATGACGTCAACGTTGTTTTGGCGCGAAAATTTAAACTGTGTATTTTAAACCGCGTTTTTTCCGATAAATTGCAATGTTTTAATTTTTTTACATATTTGTGGTCTATTCTACATGGAATTCTTTAAAATTAAAACAAAAATAAAAACATTGCATCTTCCGTATTTTGTGGTAGGATTGGGCCGAATCTATAAGGGTTTGGCGCAGTCTGGTTCCTGGGGCTGCTTCGACGAGTTCAACCGCATTGAGCTGCCCGTGCTCTCCGTAGCAGCGCAGCAAATCTACATCTGTCTCTCTGCGAGGAGAGAGAAAAAGGAATTCTTCATATTCAGGTGACTTAGCACCTGACTTCTTCCACTTAGCATTGTTATTGAAACTGACGACTATCAAGTCCGACCAGGATTAGAACGTTAAAGCCTAAATTAAGGGACTTTTAAACGTTACGGTCGTTGGCTATGGCACAGAATATTAAATAGTACCTCCAATGGAAGAGATGTCAGCATGTCAGCATGTCTGTCTATAATGGTGTATTTAAATTGGTCGATTTCCGCTAAGTGACTAATTAAAGTCACAAAGTCGGATCGCCAGCCTACTTAAACAGGTTGACTAAAATCGAAAATGTCTTGTCATTATCTCTAATGCCCTGATCACACGTACCGAGTAGATTGGCGAGACAGTAAGTAAATGTATGCACTGGGCACTCGGCCGAGTAACTCGGCCATACATTTACTTACTGTCTCGCCAATCTACTCGGTACGTGTGATCAGGGCATAAGAGTTTATTTTGTTAATATAATCAGCCAGCTACAAAAAGGTGCAGAAGAGACTGCAACAATACCATGCGTTGAGAAATCGCCTGCGTGAGGATTTACACGGTAGATTTAGTATTTCGCCAGCCGCATGCGGTCGGTGGTCGCGCTTTGATTTGATGGTTTCGTATTTAGTCACCTGCCAGGCTAGTCGCTTTGCTATTTAGACGATCTCCGTGCGGCCTAGTCGTTCGACAAAAATCGACCAATGAATAAATACGCTTATAATAATATAAATACGGCATTACTTGAGAAACTGCTTTTCTTCGTGGCAGTGTGGCAACTTTTTTTGTTGTTTTTTAACAGTGACGGTGACGTGGTGAGCCTTAACCCTGAGTTCGCGTTCATCATCACCATGAACCCAGGGTACGCTGGACGGCAGGAGTTGCCAGAGAACCTGAAGATTCAGTTCCGAACAGTCGCCATGATGGTGCCAGACCGACAGATCATCATCCGAGTCAAGCTGGCCAGTTGCGGTTTCAGGGAAAACATATTGCTAGGTACGTAGGAGTCTGAATTCTCGTTTATCGCAATGAATTACCACGAGATGCCCAAGTAAGGTGTAAAATATTGCTGACCTTGGAAACTTTTTCGGCCACCCATATAAAGAAAGTCAAGTTTAGGGTCAGTAGGAACATAACTTTCGGTAAATAAACACTGAATACTTAAGTAAGTTATTATTTATTTTATTAAGTTTATTTTTTGATTTTGTCGCCAGCTCGCAAGTTTTTCACATTATACAAGTTGTGCGAAGAGCAACTATCGAAACAAGTGCACTACGATTTCGGTCTGAGGAACATTCTGTCCGTGTTGAGGACTATGGGCTCCCAGAAACGATCGAACCCTGACAGCACAGAAGAAAACATCATGATGAGGGTGTTGAAGTATGTTTGATTTAAATTTAAAGGATTTATATAATTTGTTCCTCTGTGTCTTTTGCACCTTTGAACGAAATGACAAGGCTAACAAACTGCACAAGTAGGTAGGTATAGAGGTATACCAAACTTCATGAATATCCATTAATTCATTTTAGAGAAAACTTTATTCATTTCGAGCGGTCTTGTGTACCTTATTCCTTGGCTGTGTGTACAAAAATGCTAAGATAAGATTATGGTGGTTATTTTCCGTGTTCCAGAGAAATGAACGTATCAAAACTGGTGGACGAAGATGAACCATTGTTTATATCTCTAATTGAAGATTTGTTCCCCGGAATGAGGATTACACAGACTCAACAGAAGTAAGTACCTAAACTAAAGATAGTGGGTAGTTTCCTAGATTAAAACCCGCAAAATTGTAATCTATAAATAAATAAATGATTTTCTATTCTATTCTATTCTAATCTATCATCATCAGCCTGCATCAATCCACTGCTGGACGTAGGCCTCTCCCATGGCACATCACTCAGTTCAGCCTTCAGCCGTTCTCATTCAATCCCTACTCATCATATTTCATTTCGTCTTACCAGAGAGATGCAACGCGCGATAGCAGGGGTAACAGAAAGAATGAAGTTAGTGAATCACCCCGAATGGAATTTGAAAGTGATTCAGTTGTTCGAGACGTCCCTAGTACGTCACGGTCTAATGACCATGGGCCCTACCGGGGCCGGCAAGACCAGTGTCATCCATACGCTGATGGCTGCACTTACTGATGTGGGGAAACCACACAAGGAAAACAGGATGAATCCGAAGGTATTCTTTATTTATAGATCAACTAGAATCCGAATGCATACAACCCTCAAGTTTTCAAAGAGTTAACACGCATCTTCTGGATGAGCTCACTCCATCGTCGACTTCTACTCTGTCGTAACAAATCCATGTATATTCAATATTAAAAGAAAACAATCTGGCTAAAAAAATTGAACATTCTAGTGAACGAATAATGCATTATGCAGTACATTTTTATTTTGGAAATCTGTGATGAATTTCGTTCAAAATGTGGATATATTTTCAGGCTATAACGGCTCCGCAAATGTTCGGAAGATTGGACGTAGCTACTAACGATTGGACAGACGGTATTTTCTCCACTTTGTGGAGACGAGCGTTAAAGGTGCCCAAATCGAATGTTACTTGGATTGTACTAGGTAATTTTAAAATAAATGAGCATTGTACTTAGCTATCTCATGTGTCTTACTTACTACTGCGTGCTACTGCGAATGTTTACGGTTTCACGGGATAACTTCTAGATTATATTTTGATACTAAAATAAGGAACCACACCACATAATGTAAAATCACTATCACTTTGCTCATAGACGGCCCAGTCGACGCCGTTTGGATCGAGAATCTGAATTCCGTGTTGGATGATAACAAAACGCTGACGTTAGCCAACGGCGACCGGATCGTCATGGCACAGAACAGCAAACTCGTGTTTGAGCCGGATAACGTGGACAATGCCTCGCCCGCCACTGTCAGTCGCGTCGGCATGG
This sequence comes from Scrobipalpa atriplicella, assembly GCA_029255725.1. NCBI lineage: Eukaryota > Metazoa > Arthropoda > Insecta > Lepidoptera > Gelechiidae > Scrobipalpa > Scrobipalpa atriplicella. The sequence goes on from JARACY010000388.1 coordinate 15,271, forward strand.
TGTTCCTCTCGTCTTCTGTGCTTAAGTGGACGCCTATACTCGAGGTAAATATTGCTGGTCACTATGAGAACAGTAAACTTGTCTATGAGCTGAATAATGCAGAATCTACTTTCCAACCGGACGCGGTCATAGTATCAGGTAGGTGCTTTTAGCATGTCATGGTCATGACATGATCATGACTCAAACTTACTTTACTCTGTGTTAACTTTCTATACCCCTGGATAAATTAAATAGGTTTAAGTAATGGAATGACTGTAATTTTAGGGTTGGTTCAAGACACGCGACCAGCGAGAAGCTGACGTTTTACGCAGCAGCTTCAACAAAATTTACGATGACGTCCACACGTTCGTACAAGCAAGACTACCAGCGAAAATGAAAGTTCTCGAAGCTATCTACATCAGGTATTATAATATTTTTAAGAAATAATAAATTTGAATGAAATACTATCTAGGCTTTATTATTGCTTTCAGTGATTTAAATTTTTTATTATTATTATTATTATATTAGCCCAAAGTGTCCCACTGCTGGGCAAAGGCCTCCCCTCTCTCTTTCCAGGCAACACGATCCATGGCTGTTTCCGACCAGTTGGGTTCGAAGTCGACCAGGTCATCCCGCCATCGCATCCTCGGTCTCCCTCTGCGCCGGCGATCTTTTGGGACAAATTCGGTGGCTAGTTTGGCCCACCTCTCGGGATGCATTCGGCAAACATGGCCAGCCCAGTCCCACTTAAGCCTTGCGGCTTTTTTGCCCACGTCAGTGATTTGAGTTTTGGAGCGGAGTGTGGTGTTTCTGACGCGATCAGTCCTCTTTACACCTAGAATGCTCCGCTCCATTGCTCTTTGACATGCCCCGAGTTTGAACTTCTGTGAACCGGTCAGGGACCAAGTCTGTGCTCCGTAGGTCAGAGTAGGCAGGATGCACATGTCGACGAGCTGTCGTTTAAGGCATAGTGGAAGGTCTCCCTTCATTAGATCCTTCATGGACCAGTAATTTTCTATGCGGCGATCAATTTCCTTTTCTTGCCGGTTCTGGAAGGAGACTAGCTGGCCCAGGTAAATGTACTCCTCGACGTAGTGTATTTCCTGCCCCTCAACTTCTACCCTCCGCTTAGCACTGTTGGTCATGACTTTTGTTTTGGACCGGTTCATATGAAGTCCAACTTCAAGGCTAGCTGTATTGAGGCTGTCTAAAAGGTGGGCTAGGCAGATTTAAAATATTGTAATTTTTTTTCAGGCAAGCAACTGATTTGCTGGCTGGCTTATTAGAAGTGGAAAACCCTTCCGGCAGTAAGTATTTTCGCCAAACTTATAAAAAAAAAAACATTGCTAACAGTCTTAGCTATTCATACTCTTAGAAGAATGTTTATTGCAATTCAGAACGAACAAAATCTCTCGAAGTATAGGAAGATGTTGGACTGAGAGCGATTAAAAATACATAGAATATTCTAGCTGCTTCTCTTTGCAGGAGTACCTAATGTAGAACTCAGTAAAGGGAGACGAGAGAATCTCAGTGTATCGCAATTTTGCTGATGGACAGAGAGCCATACGCTATGCACAGTTCTCTTTCAATAAAAAGATTATTTGTCAAACGTGGCGAAAAATGGTATTTTTGAAGGTCGTTGACGCTCTGCCTAACCCCTAAGTGATACAGCTGCGACTTCACTGTATAAGTAGATCCTACAGCAATTTAAACAGCAGGTTTAGCATTGCTTATAACGTTGTATTTGCGTCTAACTAGAGGCTCACTCGGACCGGCACCTCGAGAGACTGTTCGTGTTCTCCATGATGTGGTCTCTCGGCGCCGTGCTCGAGATAGACGCGCGTCTGCGCATGGCAGAGTTCATGACCAAGCTGCCCGCCAAAATCGACTGGCCTGGCGGCAAGTCCAAGGAGTGGATCATGCCCTTCGAGTACATGGTCAATGAACATGGCCAGTGGCAGCACTGGTGAGTGATTTTTAAGTATTATTTAATTATCATCATGCCTTTTTTAGCCAACAACCGAAAGGCTAGCTTATGAGTGTTATATGGCCAATAGCAGCAGCCTTTTTTTGCTAAAGTAGAAAATAGATAATGCCCTAAGCAAACGGAGAGCACTGGTAAATTATTTTCTATGGATTTCGATAAACTGTGGTGATTGACGTTCTGAAGCAAAACGAAACATGTCCTCCGTTTCCATGCCTTTATATGTTTATTATCAGCTGATTAAAAATGTTTTCTGTTAGGGGCGGTCCTATTGTCATCGATTGGATGACCACTTCCGGTTTGATGTAATTTTATATATGAACAGTCAGACGACTTCAACAGGATGTTCAGTAGATGTCAGTAATATATCATCGCATCGTCGTACGATACTACGACTGACAATCGCACCAATCGTCAATGCCAATAGGACAACAAGATGGTTCTATTGTCATAATTAAATGTAATACGAAACTTTGCAGGTCTGAAATTGTAGAAAGATACGAATACCCAACTAACACTGTTCCTGAATTCGCTTCTATTCTGGTGCCCAATGTGGACAACGTGTGTATATCGTATCTCATTGATACTATAGCTAAGCAAGGCAAGGCAGTGTTGCTTATCGGCGAACAGGGGACGGCTAAGACCGTCATGTTGAAGAGCTATATGTCCAAATATGACAATGAGTTCAAACTGTTCAAAGTCATAAATTTCTCTTCTGCGACCACGCCGAACATGTTTCAGGTATGTAAAAAAAGGGGACTATATTAATATTAATCTTCTTCCTTTTTGAATGTTTGTTTACCTCATGCATTTTACCTTTTTCCTTTATAACCATTCATTCTTATCTTCAAAATACTATATTAATGTTATAAATGCGAAAGTTTGGATGATTGTAACTCAATCATGCTTCAACCACTGGACGGATTGGGATAAAACTTAGTACCTGGAAAAGGATATAAAGGACAGGAAATAAAAATAAAATTGTTTTATTTCAGACCAAATTACATTACAGTCATTGTATGCAATTATTTATCCATATGTTATTATACATTATAAATAAACGATTGTTTTGAAATCCTCATTTTAAAGTAGAATTTATAACTTATTAATGGCATGCAGTCATGGCTCTATGTATAATACATAATTATGTACATTTTCCTGTTATTGACAGAGAATTATCGAGTCGTACGTAGAGAAGCGTGTTGGAATGACTTACGGCCCGCCTGGTGGTAAAAGCATGACGGTGTTCGTAGATGACATCAATATGCCTGTTGTCAATGAATGGGGCGACCAGGTAAAATAATTATTCACATTCTCACACTGTTTATTTTCATACATAGAACGAGTTTGTTGTCATGCATACTGGAAACGAATAAAAAAAGACCAGCTGTGTGTAAAAGAATGCAGAAGAACCATGCGTATCTCTCACAGAGTGTAAGCTGGTCAGACAAACCGTTGTCTTTACAATAATTTTAGTTGGCGAATGTGAGCTCTTTTGAAAGCATTGGCGCTCTTAATTTGTATTCTATGCCTGGGGCTATCAATCCAACTATAAATGGTGGATTTAATACCCAGTTGCGTTGTGAGATTATTTTCAGTTTAGTCAAGAGAAAGCAGAATTATCATCTGTTTCTCTGACATGTGAGATAAGTGCTTTAAGCCGTTGATCTCGTTGGATGTAGGTATATCATCTTTACCCTCAATCATTAGTGACCCAAATGATCTTGGTTTCGCAACACCAGAAATTTTTTAGTCCCTTTAGGATGAACGAGGATCACATCAAATGGGTAGATATATCCGGTTATGTTGCCAGTCTAGTTCGTAAAGCTTTGTTCTTCTAGGTATATTCTTATTTTTAGGTCACAAATGAAATAGTGCGTCAGTTGATGGAAACTGGAGGATTCTTTTCGTTAGAAAAACCTGGAGACTTCACAATCATAGCTGATCTGCAGATGTTTGCTGCAATGATTCACCCAGGTAAGTAAAATAGAAACAAGAAGTACTCTATGTGATTCTAGTCAAAGAAATAGAAAAAAAAGCTATGACAGCTGGAAAACGTACACTGGCAGTCAGGCACAGAGTATTTTATTAGCGTCTGGAATACAATATTCAAACAAAACAAATATATTGCTTACCTACTATATTTCATATTATGTTACGCACAATCCCCGAATTCGCTCATTGGCCGGAAAAAAGGGTCATTCCGCTGATTGTGCATTGCTAAACGAACAATCCACGAAATGTCCTATAATTTCGGCCAATAAGCGTTGTAAAACAACCATTCCGCGGACTGGCAAACACCAACCGAGCAATTGCCGAATTCGTCAAAATACCAGGTGTAAGGGACAGCTTAACGCAAACAGATAGGGGTTGCTCAGTTCATAAAATTGAACAACTTTGACCAAGAAATGATCATCGAGGTGATCATTTTAAAATGGGAAAGTAAAAAAAAATATTTCTATTTCTGAAAGAATTTCCTGGTGAATGTTGTTCAGTTTCGTTGACTTGGCAACCCCTATATTTTTTTGCGTTAAGCAGTCCCTTTCACCTGGTATTTTAATGTCCCTTACACTTTGTATTTTAACGAATTCGGCAATTGACCGTTTGGTGTTTGCCAGTCCGCGCGGAATGATCGTTTTACAACGCTCATTTGGTCGTTGCAATGCACAATCCGCGTAGTGTCCCTTTTTGATTGTGCCTAACATAATGCATGACATTACGAAGAAACAAGAAAAAAAAACGTACAACCTTGTGTTAACTCAATGATATAATATGTTCAAAGGTGGTGGTCGAAACGATATTCCTCCGCGTCTGAAGCGACGATTCAACATTTACAATTGCACCTTACCGAGTAATACCTCAATGGATTTGATTTTTGGTAAGTACCTACAGTTGGAGTATTAAGTATCATGTAAGATTATTATTAAAATGCAGAAATCGTAGTCGAAGTCGCGTCTCATGTCATCATCAAGAAACCACGATTCATCATCATTATCATCAGAACTTTGCTTGGGCCTTTGTGATCTTGTCAGATGATTTAGGGCCTGGGCATCGTCGTTCGTCGCTAAATAGACCGATTTTCGAACGACACTATCGTCCGGCACACGAACTGAGAGTCCGTCCGTTGTGATGGAAGCCTCTTCGATCCTTTTCTGTGTCCAGGCCGTATCGTGGTTTTTATACCCTTCGTTCTCAGTAGTTCCTTAGATGGTCTCCGTGTGGGCTTTTTCTTTAGGAGGAATTAAAAAAGGAATTAATGGGAAAAAATGGGTCTCACAACTGAGGTAGATTATTTTATTGATAAATATTTGTTTCAGACACTATAAGTTCTGGCTATTTCTGCAGAACCCGTTTTGATAAGAAGATTGTAGATTTCATGCCTAAGTTAGTGCCAGTAACTCGCATAATGTGGCAACAAACTAAAGTAAGTCTAGTCAAGTCTAAATGCGCAGATAAGTCAATAAGAAATAACTTACACTTTACTTGCAATGAAATTTTTGGTAATAAGGTAATTTTTAATTTGTGCTAAGGTAAAAATGTTGCCAACGCCAGCGAAGTTTCACTACGTATTTAACCTCCGAGATTTGTCTCGTATTTGGGAAGGAATTCTCTTTATCAAGCGGGAGGAGCTACCGTCAGTACAAGTGGCGCTAAAGCTGTGGTTCCATGAGTGTTTGAGAGTCATATCTGACAGGTAACCACCAAAATAGTGCGATTATTAAAACTATAGTATTTGTGAATATACTAGGTGTAAGGGACAGATTCCCTCAAATCCTATCAAAGGTATTACTTAGTTACACACCCTTCATTTGTGAAATTGTAATTGTAACACTAAACTTTTTTTGAATTCGTTAGATTTACTACATTTGACGACAAAAACTGGTTCGAAGCAAATTTCTGGAAGACAGCAGCGCAAGAGTTGCCCGAATATGTGGATCTTTTCCCCGAGGGAGAGACATTTTTCGTCAACTTCTTGCGAGAGCCTGTTGATCCGACTGGGGATGAGGATGAAGATTTCACCACAGACGCACCCAAGGTCTATGAAGAGTTGCCATCGTATGTTATCTTCTTATACGGTAGCAGAAGCTATACAGGGTGTTAATTTAATTGCGTGCCATAGCTTAGCTTAGGGGGTGTTTCAGCAACGTAAAAGGAGGCCATAAAAAAACTTCCAAATAAAAAAATAAAAAAAACATTCCTGCGTATGGCCGCCGCCGCGCTATAGCTAAGCGTATCACTTGATACCTAGCCCTTACCCTTTTAAAGTAGGAAGGGAAAATTGATGTCACACAAAAAAAATTAAGAGATTCAGTTTCGATACAGTTACCTTATAATTCGCCAAAGTTGTCATAATCTAAGTAGATCAGTTGGCGGAACAATGGATTTAAAAAAGGTTCGCCTCAACTTTTTGATAACTTTTTTATATTTTATTTTATTTTTTAACCTGCTATGTTAACTTTGATATCCATTTTAGAACGTACCTTTTCTTCTGCCGTTTTGGTATATTCATGAAGCAAAACCTTAAAATGCTCATATCCGGATTGAGTCAACCGATTTCATTGAAACGAAGCTTAAATAAGCTTAACAAATAACCGAATCCGGATTTCAGTCCGTGTTGTGGTTTGGAATTTTATCCAATAGGTACATATAAAACAAACATCCAAACAGACAAAAATTCTAAAAATGATGAAAATGGATTCTGTTACTGTTTCTACGGTCCCTAAAATTTGTTTATCTACACTCATGTCGTAAATCCTTCATTTACTTATCAGAAACGCTAAGCAAATGATATACCTTTCGATGCAGCCGTGACTAAGGAACCATACAAATTTCATTTCGTTATCGCAAAGCTGTAACAAAATGTTTTTTTATTTTTTATTTTTACGCAGATGCTTGCTATTTGAGCAAACTAGAAAAGAAGAAATAATGATTACTTTATTTTTTCTTTAATTTAAATTTGTTGTATGAGTGTAGATAAACTATTGTATGAAACTGTAGGTACATAATTAGTATTTAACACTCGTGTATACTTTTATGAAACTCGCTGCGCTCGTTTCATAAACCACACTCGTGTTAAATATCCCTCATTATGCAACAGTTACATAAATAGCTATTTTTGCATCTTCTTTGTACAGATTCGACCCTTCTAAGATTTAATTATATGCACCTATAAATGGGCTCTTTTTACGTTACTAAGCTATGGCACGCAATTAAATTAACACCCTGTATAGTATAGTGATAGCAGGATAGATTTATATTGAAGTAGTTAGTTAGGTATAATTCATGATCTTTAGATGATATAGAAAAGTATCGCTTTTATGCCTGTTTGTTTTAGTTGGGAATTTTTACTATCTAAACTGCATAAATTCCAAGAGCAATTCAATGACGCCATTAGGGGAGCGCATTTGGACTTGGTGTTCTTCCACGATGCAATGGTGCATCTGTTTATTACGTCCAGAATTATCAGTACCCCTCGGTGAGTTCTACACTCTTTATTTTTATTCAGCAACTACTTGTAACTAATCTTATTCGTGGAGAGCATGACTTAACTAAATCTTAACCGTTCTCTCAGGATAGAAAATGACAGGTGACCATTTAAGTCAATATTTAGTGATTTTGTGCACATACGAATTTCCCCCAGTATCAAACAAAAATTAGGCGTTCAGAAAAAGGAATTTATCACAAGAAAACCGATGACCACAAATTCTTGGCTGGCATAAAGAAGCCGATAGAAGGAGTACCTATTAAGACTCGAAAATTGACGATCCTCAAATCTCGGGATAATTTGATTGTCAACTATGCAATAATGATGAATATTTTTGTTACAGGGGCAATGCTCTATTAGTGGGTGTCGGTGGTTCCGGAAAACAAAGCTTGACCAAGTTAGCATCATTCATTGCTAATTACCGATTTTATCAAATAACGTTGACAAGGTACGCTCAAACTTAATCTTCTAAGTATATTATTTTATTTATCACAACAATATAAAACAAACTGATTAATGATAAAATTAATTCTATTACTTGTAAAAAAAATAAACACAAAATTTGCAATTATCGCTCGTATATGCTAGTCGTAGTTGATTGTTGATGTCTTTCCTTGGTGTCTTTCGTATGAATTATTACAAGAGTACAAAAGATTTCAACGCGTTTGATATCAAATTGTCTATATTTTATTCTCGATCCTTGGAACTAGAAACAGTACCTATATACCTAAAAAATGAAGCCCATGCGTTGGCAGAAAATATCTCGGACGCGTTGAAATCTTCTGTATGGTTCTCGAAGACTTCGTGTCGTGGCTCATACGAAAGACATCAACGATCATCTACGATTGTGACGGATATTGCAAATTTTTTGAAGTGAAACTTATTGAGGCGCGTTGTGAGTAAAATTTCAAGGTCGCGTCACAAATCGTCACGCATGATGAGGCTGAGACCTGAGGCTGAGACGGAAGTCGAAATGTCAAAGAAGTCAAAGAAGTTTCACTTCTATCTAACACATGTGCTTGGCACACACGCTCTTTTATTTGTATAATAAGTATTATTTTTTTAAAAATATCATATTACTTCTTCAGATCTTATAGCGTGAACAATTTCATGGATGATATCAAAATTCTATACCGCATTGCTGGACTGCAAGGACAGGGAATCTCATTTATATTCACGGACAATGATATCAAAGATGAACAGTTCTTGGAATTCTTGAACAATATTCTCAGCTCGGGCGAGATAGCTAACTTGTTCGCTAAAGATGAAATGGGTAAAATTATGTACAATGATTATTTTTAGTCAGTACGTAAACTGATAGGGCTTTCTCAGTCAATGAAACTGAACAACTTTTATAAATGATTTCTTTTGGGAAACGAAAAAGAATATACTACAAAATAACGACTTCGATCAGACATTTTTTTCTGTATGGGAAGTTTTTTTTTTAGTTTTTCAGAGAATTTTTTTTTGTAAAAGTTTTCCAGTTTCGCTGTCTGAGCAAAAAAAAAACTCTGTATATATTTTACCCTTTTTTGTACGTTGATCTAATAGTAGATTTTATTACGAGGGAGCAAAATAATATTTTTAAGGCGAGGGCGCTTTTTTGAATCCAGAGGGAAGTGAGGGATTCTAAAGTAGAATCCTGAACGTAGCGAGGGATTCAAAGTACGTCGCCCGAGCCAAAAATATTTTTGCTCCTGAGTGATACATTCTACTTTTCATCCCCATCTATGAGAAAAAAAGGCGCCTAGCTAACACTTGTAGCTGTAAATATTATAGAATAAGAATGTGATACCTAGGTACTTTTACTGCTAGAAGAATTATTTAATAATTCGTAAAAAGAGTCGAAATCACGGGCTCCCTATAAAACCCTGCTGCCTACATGCCGTAGTTCGTGCATTTTCAATTTGTTTTGTTTTTAATCAGCCGTCGCGCAGTCTAACCAGCCAGTGTTTATTCATACCATAATTTGAATTCGACATCTAACCATTTTGTTTTCGTTCCGCGTCATGCCAAATGAAGAAAAAAAATAAAGATGTTCCAAATTCAAAAAGTGCGATTAAAAGAACTTTTATAACACATTTGCTCGTGAAGGGTCTCTTATTACACCAATTTCAATATTGTATTGTATCTTATTACGTACTTGTACGTAATCGTAATGTAAAATGCACGAGTGCTGTAAAACACACGAGTTTTTTTTTAATTAGGTAAAACGCACGGTTTATCGAACGGTACTTTTTTTAAATCTTAGCAAAGAGTTTTTACGTCAGAAAAGTGGAAAACGTTTTATGAATAAATTTAAATTGGAAGATAAAATATAATGAATAAACATTTCATTCTTTAATTTTATTAATTTTGACAATAAATTTCAACAATTTATCTGTAACAAAACATAAAAATATTAATTTAGTTTATTAGTAATACTGGCTGTTTTAGTGCCTTTGCCTTAAAAAACAAGCGCTGCGCGATATATACCTACTAGGTAATCTGTGGATGCGCGCGCATCGCTAATTTGTGAACGAGTAAAGATTATTCCGCGCATTTTTTCTTTTCGCTGTATTGTTTTAATTTTTTTGCTATTTCCTCGCAAATATGTTATAAAACGTCGTACGACATACGTGCGGTTTGATAATTACAGCCTCTGCTTTCTTGTAGCCCTCGCCTACGGCTCGGGCTAGCAATATCGCCTCGGCTGTAATGATCAACCCACCGCACTTATATCGTAATGTACTATTAATCGCACTTATTTTCATAAAGAGGATTAAAATCTCATTTTTACCCGGCTGGGGCAGTCTCTAGCAAAGAGTAGAGTAATAGTACCTATGTCGCTTAGAAGCATCAACTTTAGACGCACTTATATGCGATTAAAGTCGTCGTTTTTGAAGAGATGGGATGAAAAATAATTCTACTTTGCAGATGAGATTTTGGGTGAGTTGGTGCCCATAATGAAGAAGTATGCTCCGAGGAGAATTCCAGTGCCGGATGTTTTGTATGAATATTTCATCATGCGCTCCAGAGCAAACTTGCATGTCGTTTTGTGCTTCTCACCTGTAAGTTTTACATGATAGTAACATTTGAAGTTTCATCATCCATTCGAACAGACAGAACACAAACAAACAAAATACAATATATTAATACAGTTACACATTACATCGAAAACACTAAACATTTAATTTATATTAAATAAGTTAAATAAATCGTAGAACGAAAAAGAATTTGCGCGGACATGTTGACTTTGCCATATTTTCTATTAGAAAATATAAAAGAGGCAAATGAAACAAAGCACATACTGCCAAAAAATGTAAGTGGCCAGTATCATTTTGTGGGCTTCGAGATACAAACTTTTGGTTTTTTGGCATCCGCCTGTTTCTAGTCTTGAATTATGAATTTAAAAAAAACAAAGGAGGGGAGAAAATCCCATACATTTTTGCCGCCCGCATATTCGTTCGCTTGGATTTACGTACTTTCTTACCTTTTTTCAAGTAAGAACTAATATACTTTCCGAATAGGTGTACTATAATAGTACCTTACGATACAAGTGCGGTGCGTTGATAGTTACAGCCGAGGCGATATTGCTACAAGAAAGCAGAGGCTGTAGGTAATTATCAAACCGCACGTATGCCGTACGACGTTTTATAACATATTTGCGAGGAAATAGCAAAAAAACTAAAACAATACAGCGAAAAGAAAAAACGCGCGGATTTATCTTTACTCGTTCACAAATTAGCGATGCGCGCGCATCCACAGATTACCTAGTAGGTATATAGGTATAGCGCAGCGCTTTTTAAGGCAAAGGCACAAAAACAGCCAGTATTACTAATAAACTAAATTAATATTTTTACGTTTTGTTACAGATAAATTGTTGAAATTTATTGTCAAAATTAATTAAATTAAAGAATGAAATGTTTATTCATTATATTTTATCTCCCAAATTTAAATTTATTCATAAAACGTTTACCACTTTTCTGACGTAAAAACTCTTTGCTAAGATTTAAAAAAGTACCGTTCAATAAACAGTGCGTTTTACCTAATAAAAAAAAAAACTCGTGTGTTTTACAGCACTCGTGCATTTTTCATTACGATTACGCACAAGTGCGTAATGATATACAATACGATATTGAAATTGGTGTAATAAGAGACCCTTTACGAGCAAATGTGTTATAAAAGCAATTTATGAGCCGCAAAACGAGTTGGTAATTTGGTATTGATAACTCAACGTTAAATAAACGAACTGTACGTTCCCTTAGAGGGGCACGAGCTTTCGAGGGTGATCAAGACAAAACCTAAAAACATTGGGAGATAAGTAGTGAAATTTAACCGCTACCTCCCACAGCAGGCATTGGTGCTACTGCTATTCACAAAACCACCAAAACAACCTCTTTTAACCGTTATTAGCTCAATAATATTGAAAAAAAAAACAGTTAGAGTACTAGTCTAAATTATTGTGTTTTATAGGTTGGTGGGAAGTTCAGAAGTCGAGCGCTGAAATTTCCTGGATTGATTTCTGGTTCTACGATGGATTGGTTCCAAAAATGGCCGCGAGAAGCGCTCATAGAAGTCGCACAGCATTTCCTTGCAGAATTTAATGTAAATTGTGTTTTATTTAACTAAATTAGGTAGAATAGAATATTGTGCAATGGTTTGTTACATATGATGATCTTACATGTTACATACAGCAACGTCCACTGCTGGACGTGGACTTCCCCGATAATCGAAACCGCCATACTCGGCGTAGGAAGTATGCGCATCATTTTCCATACAAACATTCAAAACAGCAGAGGCGTTTAGTGTAGAGCGTTTCTATGGTAAATGTTGCTAATACTCATTACCTACATATTCAATACCTAACCGAACATAATGTCTTAAGCATAATTTCGATTTGAACCTATTTGCGGTTGATATCAACGTTTTTTTTTATTAATATTTCTTATTGTTTAGGTGGTGTGTTCAGAGGATACCAAAAAGAATTTGATAGAAATAATGGGCTCGGTGCAAGACGATGTTGCGGAGGCTTGTGTTCAGTACTACGATAGATTCAGGAGGCAGGCTCACGTCACCCCTAAATCATATCTCTGCTTCTTAGACGGATACAAAGTACTGTACAAAGAGAAACACTTGAATATCGCAGAAATGTCCAGAAGGTAAGTTTCTTCTTGATTAGTTTTGGTGTCAGAGTTTTAAATGTAGCAGAGGTTATGTGTGCGCGTGGATGTGTCAGCAGGTACATAAATAAAAATATTATCTTCAAGGTATGAAGCGGCCTTTATTCCTCAGCTTCATCAATAACTATTATAATTGATTATAACACAATATTCAGATAAATACAGGATGCGATGATAGAGAGCAAAACAAGGGAACAGATAGAAGAAGGGAGTCGAAAGTGACAGTACGCTAGTCTATGACATTCAGAATAAACGTTCAGAAATATACAATATTCAAATCTTACGTCCACAAATTATGTTCAACACTTCCCCATAAGATTTCAATACATTGTATAATATCCCCACTATAAGACTCTACAATTGCAACTCTACAATAAGACTCTACAATTGTGACTCTACAATAAGACTACAATGAGACTCTACAATAAAGCTTACAACTCTATCTGACTCTACCTGAATGTACTTACATGCATAATACAATACAACAGTGCTCTCTACATGCTCAAAAATTACATGCATAAATAAAGTCAAATAGATAAAATTATCAAGCACAAAACACATACAGTAGGTATTACATACATATTACACATTATTTTTCAACAATATTTAATTGTCTAGTAAATTGGTTGTGCTTGTTGGAACCAAGAGACTTAGTCAGGATGTCGGCTATCATCTCTCCAGTTTGTAAATATTTTACGTTCATAAAGCCTCTATGTACAAGATCTTTGACAAAGTGATAACGTAGATCTATGTGTTTTGTGCGCTTATGTGAATATTCTTTAGACTCTAATATCCTATGCGCATTCTGGTTATCGTTATACAGAGTTATCTTAAAATATCTATTTAAAATTTCATACAGAAAACTCTTAATAAAACAGAGATCTTTACACACGTCTCCTATGGAGAGATACTCGGCCTCGGTACTGGATAACGCAACACATCGTTGCTTACGCGATTCCCAATTAATAACGTTTCTACCAAGTTTAACTACGAAATCTGTATAAGACTTACGATTAACAATGTCGTTAGCCCAATCCGCGTCCGAGTATGCGGTTAAATCTAAATTATTACATCCATAAAAACATAGACAATAATTTAGTGTTCCCGACAAATATCTTAAGACGCGTTTAGCTGCTTGCCAGTGGGTCTTGTCGAAGGCGTGGCTGAACTGACTCAGCTGGCTACATGCGAACGCTATGTCTAGCCTAGTACACACAGAAAGATACATTAGGCAACCTAAAAGTTCTCTATATCTATAGTGTTATCATCTAGGCATTCAGATTTCGGCTTTTCTAATTTATAATTGGTAATCATAGGGGTAGAAACCGGTTTACAGTTTTCCATGCCGAATCTAAACAACAATCTCTTGATATATTCTGACTGGTCAAGTTTTATAAAACGCTTAGATCTGTCTCTACTTATGTTTATACCTAAGCAACTTTTTATAGGACCTAGATTTTGGACATCAAAATTACTCTCAAGCAAGGGCAGCAATTCATTATTTTTACTATAGAAAATGTAAAAGTCATCAACGTAGAGTGCTACTATTATAAGATTGTTACCTGATTTCTTAGTATACACACATGGTTCACATTTACTCTGCTGATATCCATTTTTACATAGCAGATCATGGACCTTTGTATTCCAAATCCTGCTAGCTTGCTTGAGGCCATAAATACCTTTTTGTAAGAGACAAACCTTATTATTATTACCATCAGTGAAGCCTGGTGGCTGCTCCATATAAATGGTTTCCTTAAGCTCGCCATTTAAGAAGGCAGTAGCGACATCTATGTGATCAACATTTAGGTCTAGTTCTGCTGCTAAAGAAAATAAAATTCTCAAGGTAGAGTGTCTTACTACAGGTGAAAACGTATCATTAAAATCGACCCCATAAACTTGCGTGAAACCTCTGGCAACCAGTCGAGCTTTGTACTTATCGAACTTACCAGAAGCATCATGTTTACGTTTGTAAACCCACTTGCATTTTGACGATGTTCTCGCCATTAGGTCGGTCGACTATTTTCCATACCTTGTTTGCAATGAGCGAGTCGTATTCGCTCTGCATAGTAGCCTTCCACTGTTGACTGTCAGAACATGACATGGCTTCCTCATACGATAAAGGATCGCCCACAGCTCCATCTAGAGTCAGGAGAGAAAAATCAGTTTCATAATCTCTATACCTTAAAGGCATCTGATTGCGAGTGCTACGAGCAGGTCTGCGACTAAATGAAGACGGCTCAGTGTTACCTGCTTCCCCTCTAACCGGCACCTCGGGCGATGACGTCACTGGCTCGACAGGTGACTCACCGACCAGAGACGAAGTGGAGTCCGTCTCATTCTCACTACCAGTGCAGTAGTACACTTCCTCTTCTCCTCCTGAAAATACAGAAGAACTGTTTTTAATATCGGTCAATGTGGAGTTAGGATTCGGTACAATAGAATGACTAGAACTTTGCTGACTATCTATAGAGGTAGAGCTAGAGCTTTGTTCATTACTATGACTAGAATCCTTAATAAAATTATTTAAATTCATTTCATATTGACTAGGAGACTTCACATGACTAGATATATTATTATTTAATTCATTAGACAATTCATAAAATATAAAATCATTATTTAATTTGTCAGAATTGTAAAATGTTCCCGAATAAAATTTATTTTCAATAAAAGCAACGCTACGAGATAATATCACAGTTTTAGGGTTAAGGGGATCTGTCAGTCTATCTAAAGCCTTTAGTGGTCTCAGAATATCCAACAAAGATGTACATTTTACTTTTAACATCCAATTTACGCCTTTTGTGCTCTGGCAATAAAGAGTAGGCAATGCATCCAAAGACATGTAAATGACTAAGATCTGGTTTGGATCCTGTCCATTTTTCCTCTGGAGTAAGACCGGACAAAGCTGAGGTAGGCGACCTATTTTTTAAATAAATAGCAGTCATCACTGCTTCGCCCCAAAAACGCTTGTCTAAGCCCGCCCCATGCAACATACACCTGGCTTTCTCTAAGAGAGTCCGGTTGAGACGCTCAGAGACACGTTCTGTTGTGCACAGTAAGGAACTGTAGTCTGATGCACTATGCCCTCCTTTTTTAAAAAGTTGGTAAATTCATGACTGCAATATTCCCCCCCTTATCTGTACGTAATGCTTTAATCGGCAACCCCAGCTGTTTCTCTACAAGTTTTTTAAAAAGTAGAAAATTGGTAAATACCTCATTTTTTCTTCTTAGTAGGTATCCGTAGGTCTTCCTGGTGTAGTCATCAGTGAAGGTAAGTATATATTTTGCACCACCCCAGCTCTCAACTGATAGGGGACCGCAAACATCAGAATGAATTAGCTCAAGCGGTTGTGTAGAACGACGAGCAGCACCAACAGGATACGGCTTGGCAGCCATCTTTCCTTCCATACATGGCACGCAGTCTTCAAGGGTTTCCTGTTCCTGAAAACATACACCCGTTGCACTTCCACCCTTAAGAGCTAACATACCTGTTTTACCCAAGTGGCCTAGCCTCCTGTGCCAAATATCAATCGGCACCTCAGCCAAATTAACACTCTGTGAGTCTTGCTTAGGCAAGTCCACCACCGAAGAATGCGCCACTGCACACGACGATGACTCATACTTATCATTAAGACGATAAGTACCATTAATTTCAGGGACCCTACACACTGGTTTGCCATTAATTTCAACTTGCTCAAAAATATTGCACCCATTTTTATTAAAAACTACTGTATAACCCTTTTTAGCAAGACGACATACCGAAAGAAGATTAGCAGAGAGCTCAGGTAGTCAGGTACAAGTAATACATCGTTAAGTGTATTCAAATGTGGTAACAACACATCTCCTTTTCCTACAGATTTTATACTAGCATTGTTTGCTATAAGCACTTCTCCTGAAGTATCTTTGATATTTTTATAAAAACATTTCTTGTTACACATATGTTGAGTGCAGCCACTATCAATAAACCAGTCGGAGTGTTCTTTTTGCTGCACCAGAAAAGCAGAAGCTAAAAAAGTTTGATTATCTTCTTTCTTCATTCTTTTGTCCTTCTTCAGCTTGAAACACTTCTGTTTAACATGTCCTGATTTGTTGCAGTAGGTGCAAACTATATTCTTCTTTTTCTTCATTGTAGTAAAAGCCGTGTTGTTGGAATTAGGAGTATCCTGCCGCTCACTATTTAATGTTGCTTTCCTTAGTTCTTCCTGAAGCAAACGGGCCCTCACGATATCACTGGACAGGTGTCCTGTCATACAAGCAGTTTCTAAGTTGCTGACGAGGTTGTCATACTCGTGTGGAAGCCCTGACAATAGAATTTCTGCTACCTCTTCATCGTCAATCTTTCTATTAATGTCAGCCAATTGTTGAACCAATGTCATTATATGTATGTTCAATATAAAGAGACATGTTCTCAAACAATGAAAATTCCACTCGATGTAACTTACGAAGTAGAAGTACTCTTCGATACAGTCCTTGATCTTCGAAAACTTTTGTAAGGGACTCCCATGCCTCCTTACTCGATTTTGATTGTCGAACATTATTGTATGTTTTTCGGCAAAATGGCCAGACAGATTCGGGCAAAAACACGCTGATCCTTGGCGGGGTCTGTGTCCTCACCAGTCACTCAGCTCCATAGGCCTTCCAGGGTAAGCAGTAGTTTTAAGGTAAACTTCCAATCATTGAAGTTGGAGTGGCCCTCGAGACGGTCAATTTGATATCCGCCAAAATTTAACGTACCTGCTGACGTTGTTGCCCGCATGCCATCATGGCGTTGCACATGTTCCCCATCTTGAGGAATTAAAGGCGGATTATTGTGAATTCCGCTTTGGTCTGTACCCGGCATTGTCTTCTTGATTTATTATCTCACCTTTTGATAATAAAAGTTTTGTCCTGGGCGTAATAACCTGTTGTAAATGTAGCAGAGGTTATGTGTGCGCGTGGATGTGTCAGCAGGTACATAAATAAAAATATTATCTTCAAGGTATGAAGCGGCCTTTATTCCTCAGCATAAAAGTCTTCATCAATAACTATTATAATTGATTATAACACAATATTCAGATAAATACAGGATGCGATGATAGAGAGCAAAACAAGGGAACAGATAGAAGAAGGGAGTCGAAAGTGACAGTACGCTAGTCTATGACATTCAGAATAAACGTTCAGAAATATATAATATTCAAATCTTACGTCCACAAATTATGTTCAACAAAAACCGCCTAATAGCACAGCTTATAGGCCTCTGACTTGGTTTGTGTATCGACCACTATCAAAGACAGCGACCGGATTATGTTAATTTCTTGAAAGGGAGTTAGAAAGTCTAGCCTAGTAGTCTGGATAGTATTATATTATCTGAATCACTAAATGCTAAAAGGGCACATGTCCATATTTTATCTTGCCACATGTCCGACTATTTCTGTTTTTTTTTAGATAAAAACTACACTAAGAATAATTATTTTTTTATGACTAATTATTAGCTAAATCTAATATAATATAAAAACCCATATACTTTGTTTAAACTCTCTCCTGTAAATTTTTGACTTGGAAATTCATGTGTGACAAGTGCCCTTTTAGTATTTAGGCATTAATCTGTGGTCTGACTTGCGGTTCCTGAATTCGCAATCACAATGACAAGGCAGGACTTTACGAGTTAATAAGTTTATTCCATTGCTTCCATATAATTTTTTTTTAAGTATTAAGCTTTGCTTTATTACAGAATGACTACAGGTCTGGATAAGCTTGTGGAAGCCGCTGCAAGTGTGGACATATTGAAAACGGAGTTGGAAGAGAAAGACAAGGAGATCAAAATTGCTACCGATAAGGCTGAAGTTGTGAGTATATTATTCCCTTCTGTGCCTTCTATTTTTCAACTTTGTTGAATTAATTCGTCTGTCGCATGTTTTTCTCCAGTCGATTTTTGTCGATTCTCCGGTAATAAGTATATTGTAGCATGACCTTATTTCTATTCTTTTCGTCGTATCATATCCCGGAATAAGCGAGCTTCTTACAATGTCATCACGCTTGTAC
Source organism: Scrobipalpa atriplicella (assembly GCA_029255725.1). Lineage (NCBI taxonomy): Eukaryota > Metazoa > Arthropoda > Insecta > Lepidoptera > Gelechiidae > Scrobipalpa > Scrobipalpa atriplicella. The sequence continues at coordinate 33,899 of JARACY010000388.1, forward strand.
AGTGCCACTGACTTATCCATGTTGGCTAATCTGAAAATATGGAGTTGGCAGCCAAAGAGCTATCATGTCGAACAAGGAGACTTATTTTCCAAATTGGTTCTTTGGAAATGCATATGAAGATATTACGTATCATTTGAAGTTTCACAAAAATAAAAAAAACAGTTAAACCGTATCGTATCTGGAGCAGCCCAAACTTGATATGTTTTAAAAATTATTTAAATTTTAAATTTGTGTCTGATATGTAGTAATGTGACATATTTTTAGAATCTGCTCAAAATGCCCTTTTTTTGGATACCACACACAATAGGTTTCCGAACTTTTTTTTTAATTACCCATACAACAAAAACTTTTTTTTTTAATGTTCGGTCACGAAATTTTGTTAGCAATCCTCAGATTCGGATTCAGCATCGCAAAAACTACTGGAATTGAAAAAAAATGTGCCATCCCCAAAACTTTCCCACAGTCCAAAGGGCCCGAACACGTCTTGACTGAACTCGTGGTGTACTGTATATCACTCTTACATGGTGTAGGTACTTCAAGCGGTAGCAGAGTCGGCTGCGGCGGCCGAAATAGTAAAGGCAGAGGTGATGGCCGTGAAAGACCGCGCCGTGAAACTAGTGAGCGTTATCGCGGCCGAAACAGCAGTCGCTGAGGAGAAGCTAGCTGATGCCAAACCAGCGCTTGACGCTGCCGAGGCTGCCTTGCAAGTGAGTGAGCAAAGCTAAATACTTTTGCACCTCTATAGTGAAGACTGAGATGTTAGCCGTGAAAGACCGCGCCGTGAAACTAGTCCATGTAATTCCGGCCGAAACAGCAGTCGCGGAGGAGAAGCTAGCGGATGCCAATCCGGCGCTTGACTCTGCCGAGGCTGCCTTGCAGGTTGCAGGTCAGTTAGCAAACTCAAATACTTTAGCATCTCATCTTTAGCATCTTAGATAATAGCCGTGAATGACCGCGCCATGAAACTAGTGAATGGAATCGCGGTCGAATCAGCAGTCGCTGAAGAGAAGCTAGCTGAAGCCAAACCAGCGCTTGACGCTGCCGAGGTTGCCTTACAGCCTTGGACGAAACTTACAGGGAAGAATGGCCCGCAGACCCGTCCAATTACTTAAAACATAGCACTTCCTTTGACACACAGGTTCCTATTCCTCGAGATTTTATGCCTGGGGCACTCTGGTATTATAATCTGCAAAAGCAGCAGCGGAGTCCAATATACTTATTTTTAATCTGACTGACCTAAAATTGAACATAACGCGGTCGTTTGTAATGTTTCAGACTATCAATGCCAGTGATATTGCGACGGTTCGAAAATTGGGAAAACCGCCGTTTCTTATTACACTTATTATGGATTGCGTGATTCTGCTGTTTAGGAAAAAGATTGACCCAGTGAAGCCTGACGTGGAAAGAGGTTTTCTCACGGCTTCTTGGAGTGAATCACTAAAAGTAAGTTACTCTTTTTTTAATTTTTTATTATTATTTCAAAGTTTAGACTTTGCTTGTGTGTTATTATAATGGTAGGTACTCATTAAAAATATCTAACAATCAAACGATATTTTTATATTTTTAATATTTTCCAGTACATTGAAAGCACATTTCTACTTGTATCTTTCAAATTTAAACAAATATATCAAAAAATATGCAAACAGTGTCGACTTACATTGCATTACGATGCAAAGAACACATTGGCATTACTAAAACAATTTTATAAAGAATAATAAACTGGGGCCCTGAAAATTTTGAAAAAGGTGGTTGTAGCAACTCTCATTAGCTTCAACACTCAGCACCCGATTATCCGAGCCCTGGTTATTATAATGATGTTCTGATGATTATATGTTTTATAACAGGTAATGGCGGATGCAAGATTCCTCAGTAACTTAAAAAACTACCCAAAAGACGAAATTAATGCGGAAATGGTGGATTTACTACAGCCTTATTACCAATTCCCGTATGTAAAGACTTCTTGTAATTGAATGCCCTTTAATTATGATTTACCAACTTTTTGGGTAAGTATAATAGTAGATTAGTGAGTGTGCTGTTCATCAGTTGTGTAACGGCTTCAAAGAGTGACAGGAATTTCATGCCGAAATTACTTACCTAACACTTAAAACCTTACAACCACCGCTTAACACGATTTACTTGTCTGGTCTGGATTGGACAAATAATAAACAAAACAGTCTACACGCGAGAGAGGTCTACCGTTGTATGTGAATATTTATTAATTTATTAAAGCAGTTGCCTGACTCGTATTTTTAAAGTCATCGCCTTGCCTTGTTTTCCATGCCTCAGACACAATGTACTATTATCCATACGTAGCATTTCCAGCAGCGCCATACCGCTACCAGTGATAATATTATGATGTATTCCAAAGTGTCTGGCTGATATAGTGAACAATGCTTAGATCAAATGTAGCTTGATCTAAGTAATCTGTGTTTGTGCACTTTATTTTGAAATTAACTTATTTATAGGCAGTTCACATTCGAAGCTGCTAAAGTAGCGTGCGGTAACGTAGCCGGTTTGATCTCGTGGACTATCGCCATGGGCCAGTTCTACGGCGTGAACAAGGACGTGTTGCCGCTAAAAGCCAACTTGGCGGTGATGCAGGGCAAATACCAGAAGGCCAAGAGTGAGTTGGATGCGGCCGAAGCGCAGCTAGCTGCTAAAGAGGTATTTTTTTTTTTTTTTTTTTTTTATGTAGCCTGTATCGTGTCCCACTGCAGGGCAAAGGCCTCCCCTCTTTCACGCCACACGTCTCGGTCTTGAGTTTCTAGCTGCCAGTTTGGAAGAAATGCCTCCAAGTCATCTCTCCATCTTCTGCGAGGCCGGCCTCTACTTCGACGACCATCTTGTGGCACCCACTCTGTCGCTATTTTAGCCCACCTTTCGGGGTGCATTCGGCAGACATGTCCTGCCCAGTCCCACTTCAACTTAGCAGACTTTTTGCCAACGTCTATTATGCCGGTTTTAGAGCGAAGGGTTGTGTTCCTTACACGGTCGATTCTTTTCACTCCCAGAATGCTACGCTCCATGGCGCGTTGGCAAACCTTGAGTTTGGACTTTTGAGCTTCCGTCAAAGACCATGTTTGTGCGCCGTATGTTAGGACGGGCAGAATACACATGTCGACAAGCTTTCGCTTCAGTGACAGCGGAAGGACTCCCTTCATCAGCGCTTTCATGGACCAGAAGCTCTTCCAGGCGTTTTCGATCCGTCTTGCGATCTCTTTGTCTTGCCTGTTTTCGAAGGATGCTATCTGGCCCAAATAAGTGTATTCGTCGACATAATGTATTGTTTGCCCGTCCACTTCTATTCTACGTTTGGTACTGTTGCACATGAGTTGAGTCTTTGACATGCTCATTTTCAGTCCAACCTCAAGGCTTGCCATACTTATCTCTTGTAGCATAGCTTCAAGTTCTGTGGCTGAAGTGGAGAACAGGACTATGTCGTCTGCAAAGCGAAGGTTTGTTAGGTGCTTGTCGCCGAGTTGTATGCCTTTGGTTGCCCAGGATGGCGCGAGCTTTTTAAAAATTTCCTCCAATGCTGAGGTGAAAAGTTTAGGCGAAAGTGGGTCACCTTGTTTAACTCCACGGCGAATTTTAAATGTGGGCCCTGAAGTCTCCATTCGAATATTAGCTGTGCTATTCATGTAAATTGATTTAAGAAGACTTATATAGGTTTTGTCAATGTTTTGCTCTTCCAGTGCTGCAAAAATTGATGAGTGGTAGACACTGTCGAAGGCTTTGGTGTAGTCTATAAAAGCTAGATAAAGAGGTTTATTATATTCGTTAAACTTTTCTATTATTTGGTTGAGGGTGTGTAGGTGGTCTGTTGTGAAAGAGGTATTGTTAAGTTTTATTTATTTGTTACTTAGAATTATGCAGAGGCTTTTAGATAATACTGTCAAACTCAATTTTGCCTCATTCAGATATTGATTTAAAAAAAACACGACATCGTTCATCTGATTGATAACGACAATGAAATAAAAAGTTTTCAATTTCCAGAAAGAGTTAGCCCACGTGCAAAAGCAATTTGACGAAGCCATGGCCATGAAGCAAGCCGTCATGGACGACGCGGCCAAGTGCCAGCAGAAGATGGACGCCGCCACAGCATTGATCAATGGACTCAGTGGCGAGAGAGTGCGATGGACTGAACAGTGCTTGCTGTTCAAGTCCGAGATTGACCGTTTAGTAGGCGACGTGCTGCTGTTGATCGGGTAAGTTTTATATGAGACACGTATCAGATCAGCTTGAGGCTAATATTGATAACTTGTAGAAAATGGATGCCGCCACAGCATTGAAAACGGGCTCAGTGGCGAGAGACTCAGATGGACTGAACAGTGCTCTCTGTTCAAGTCCGAGATTGACAGCTTAGTAGGCGACGTGCTGCTGTTGATCGGGTAAGTTTTATATGAGATACGTATCAGATCAGCTTGAGGCTAATATTGATAACTAGTAGAAAATGGATGCCGCCACAGCATTGAAAACGGGCTCAGTGGCGAGAGAGTCAGGTGGACTGAACAGTGCTCGCTGTTCAAGTCCGGAGATTGACCGCTTAGGTTGCGTTTCCACCGAGATAGGCGAGATAGGCGAGGAATATGTGTCGTGCGAGGATGTGTAGCTGTGCTGTGAAAATGCGCATTAATGTGTCAAAATGCGCATTAATATGTCAAAATGAGCATTAATGTGTCAAAATACGCATTAATGTGTGGTGCGAGCCGAGCGAGGAGTGTCCCTTATCTTGGCACTGCCCATGTCTCAGATTTTGATTTAAACTAGTCAGATAATTCACATGCCCTAAGATAGACTGGTAGATAATGCCTTTGGCGTTAAGTCCGCCCATGTAAAATTTGTGTGCATAAAGCAAAATAAATAAAATAAAATAAATAAATTAGTCGAAATTAGTCGCCAAAGGGCAGAATTAGTCGGTCTCCGGTTTTATGAGTTATTCTTTTTTTTGGGCAGTGCCAATATAAGGCTTATCTTGGCACAGCCCATTCGAGATCTATGAAACTAAACTGGGTATGTTTGCAGCATTCGCTTGAAGTAGGCAGAGTATCGGCCATGGTATCGGCAAGCCATTACAGGGATCTTTTAGGTTTAATATATAGACGCCATTGCGCTGAACTATAGACTCATTGGCGAGAGAGTACGATGAGCTGAACTAAACGATGCTCGCTGTTCAAGTCTCAGATGGACCGCTTAGTTAGTAAGTAGGTGACGATAAGCTTGCGGCATTCGCTCGCAATCTATTACAGGGATTTATTTTACATATAGAAACTGACGCTATCGCGCTGAACGATATTCTCAGTGTCGATAGAGCGAGTTAGATGGGCATTTTGATTAAAAAGAATTAAAGAGGTACCTATGCTTGTTACAGATTTTTGTCGTATGCGGGTCCATTCAACCAGGAGTTCCGCAGTTTGTTATTTAACACCTGGCTCAATGAACTGATCCGTAGAAAAATACCAGTGTCTTTGACTTTGAATGTCACCGAGCAGCTTACGGATAATGCGACTGTAAGCATGCGTGTTTTTATTTATTAATTTGTTACAAAAGCGAACAGCAAAAGAAACATGGAGGGGAGGAAAGCAATCACCAATATGTTAGGTCTTCTTCTTAGCGTGTCGATGGAACACGAGAAATTACATCATAGCGGCCCAGAATTCAGCCGCTTGTATTGCGGATTGAGTGCCATCCATTAAATCCGCTAGCGTGCAGGTGCTGGGACACGGCGGCGGGCACGATGTCAAGTGTGCCATGGTTTGCACCGCAAATACAGTTTACATCTGAGCTTGCCGAAAATCCCCACCTGACCATGTTCTCCTTACTTCTGCCAACCTGAGTCCTGAGTGATTTAATTTAATTTAATATGTTAGGTAAAATGCAATTTTCGGTCACATCTCCCTAGCCTCTTCCCGTATTTCAGGGTCGGCTACCTTTTCTAGGGAATTGAACGAGGATACTGGTTTTTACACAGAGCAACTGCAATCTGACCTCCGAAAACCCAGAAAGGAAACCAGACCCAATCCTAGATTAGGCTTTTGCCAGGCTAGTAGCCAACCCAGATGTCAGATTTTTCAAGCCGCCACTGCTTAACATAGCTGCGACTGCGACATAGGTTAACGACTATTATCTACGATATTAACCCGGACCAACGGCTTAACGTGCCTTCCGGGCAGGCAAAACTTAATACTAGTCATGATGTTATCAGATCGGCGAATGGAATCTGTGTGGACTGCCATCGGACGACTTGTCCATTCAGAACGGCATTATAGTGACGAAGGCGGCTCGCTTCCCGCTTTTGATCGATCCGCAAACGCAGGGCAAGATATGGATCAAAAACATGGAGAAGCAAAACGATCTCATCGTCACTACGCTCAATCATAAGTACTTCAGGTAATAGCTAGTTTGATAAGACACAAAAGTGTTACAAAATTAGTACAGCAATATTGCTGGCATATAATATAGTACTCGTCTATATAAGCTCAAATCGCTTTGTAGCCCAGCCGAACTCCGCGGCAAAAGGGGGGGTGGGGGTGGAGCTAAAATTTCAAAGAAACACATGAAAGGGCGTTATGAGATGATTGTAAAAATATATCACACAGTTACATTACAGCTAGCTGTTTCGTATAAAATGCAAATTTATATGAAAAAATTGCTGGATGTACTTATCAAGTCATTTGGCGTAAGGTTTAGAGAAAAACATGCAGCCGTTTCCTGTTAGGAAGAGCCTAAATTTAGTGCGTTTCGAAAATTAATTATTATTCATTTTTATTTTATGCAAAGCCGCTAGCTGTAATGTAACTACGTGATATATTTTAAGGATCAGCTTGAAACCCCCTTTCATTTGATACCTAACACGATAGGTTCCAGAACAAACAATTGTAGATTTTATTACGTGGGAGCAAAAAAATATGTTTAAGGCGAGGGCGATTTTTGAATCCAGAGCGAAGTGAGGGATTCTAAAGTAGAATCCTGAACGTAGCGAGGAATTCAAAGTACGTCGCCCGAGCCAAAAATATTTTTGCTCCTGAGTTATACACTCTACTTTTCATCCCCATCTATGAGAAAAAAAGGCGCCTAGCTAACACTTGTAGCTGTAAATATTATAGAATAAGAATGTGATACCTAGGTACTTTCACTGCTAGAAGAATTATTTAATAATTCGTAAAAAGAGTCGAAATCACGGGCTCCCTATAAAACCCTGCTGCCTACATGCCGTAGTTCGTGCATTTTCAATTTGTTTTGTTTTTAATCAGCCGTCGCGCAGTCTAACCAGCCAGTGTTTATTCATACCATAATTTGAATTCGACATCTAACCATTTTGTTTTCGTTCCGCGTCATGCCAAATGAAGAAAAAAAATAAAGATGTTCCAAATTCAAAAAGTGCGAATAAAAGTTCTTCTAATCGCACTTATTTTCATAAAGAGGATTAAAATCTCATTTTTACCCGGCTGGAGCAGTCTCTAGCAAAGAGTAGAGTAATAGTACCTATGTCGCTTAGAAGCATCAACTTTAGGCGCACTTTTATGCGATTAAAGTCATCGTTTTTGAATAGATGGGATGAAAATTAACTTTTAATCGCACTTTTTGAATTTGGAACCTCTTTTTCTTTTTTCTTGATTTGACATGACTGACGCGGAACGAAAACAAAATAGTCGAATTCAAATAATGGTACACTGGCTGGTTAGACGGCGCGACGACGGCTGATTAAAAAAAAAAACAAATTGAAAATGCACGCCACGGCACGAGTGGGCAGCAGGCTTTTATAGGGAGCCCGTATTTTCGACTCTTTTTACGAATTATTAAATATTCAAAATGAGGTCTTCTAGCAGTGAAAGTACCTATAACATTCTTATTCTATTATATTTAAATTTACAAGTGTTAGTTAGGCGCTCTTTTTTTCTCATAGATGGGGATGAAAAGTAGAGTGTATCACTCAGGAGCAAAAATATTTTTGGCTCGGGCGACGTACTTTGAATCCCTCGCTACGTTCAGGATTCTACTTTAGAATCCCTCACTTCGCTCTGGATTCAAAAAAGCGCCCTCGCCTTAAAAATATTATTTTGCTCCCACGTAATAAAATCTACTATTTTACCCTCTTTAAAATACAGCCCCTTTTTTTTCTCCATACATTGTTTTTGCTTATGAAACCCACTATTAGGCTTTGTAACACACCAATGATGTTATTTTTTGGGGATGTGATTGACACCTAAAAATATTGAATGACTGTTAAAAAGTAGAACTTGTATTTAAGGGCAGGCTATTCGAGAAGTTTAGGTATTTCAAATGCTACGTCATGACGCAAGCGATGATGAACGGGAAAGATTTTTTTGACAAAAAGCGGCACAGGTCTTACCTCGACAACGGCCCGCGAGCCACTGGCAGGCCGCGCGTGAGCGTAATTGTTATATAATACGCAAAAGAAATTGGTAAAAATACAGATTATTTAAAAAAAAAAATCTACCTCACATTTGAATTCTTCATTAATTTGCCAATTTAAACATGTAAGTTTTACAAAAAAATATTAAGTGTTTCTTACATAAAACCATTTTTTGTAAAAGAAAATTGACGATTTCGACCCTACTTTGAACGCAATTTTCATTAACAGAAATAAACAATATCTCATTTTCAATCACACATTTGTGTTGGTAATATGTTCATAGTTGAAGTCATGTTTTTTCAGATTTTTTGAATGAAGATTTCTCTGCGTATTTTGCTTTTTCCGAAAGGCGAAGTCTGAATTGGCTGCCCTTAAAGCTTTTTCTTTCTTATTCCAGAAATCACGTAGAAGACTGTGTTTCTTTAGGTAGGCCGATGTTGATCGAAGATATAAGTGAGGAGCTAGATCCTGCTTTGGATAACATTCTGGAAAAGAATTACATTAAAATTGGTTCTACGTACAAAGTTAGTATTACTGCAGCTACCGTAATCGTAGCATCGTAACCGTTTCTAAACTTTTGTGCATTGTGCTTATTAAATTGTTCATTCCTTAAGGTAAAACTGGGAGACAAAGAAGTCGATGTGACGTATGGGCATCGAATTTATATAACAACGAAGCTACCCAACCCAGCTTACACGCCCGAAATCTCGGCTAGAACTTCCATTATTGACTTCACTGTCACTATGCAAGGTACATTACATGACAAAGTACATGCCATGCCATATTGGATTATATGGGAATCTTTATCATCAGCTCATATACGTCCCCTCCGAGAGACACGAGCCTACCCTGGAATAGGGCGTTCGGCCCTTAGTCGACAACGTTGGCCCAGTACGGATTGGTCGACAACCTTTGAATTTATTCGTAGTTGTGTGCAGGTTGCCTCACGATGTTTTCCTTCACCGTAAAAGAGCCGATAAAGGAATAATAAAACTTAATAATTTTTTTGTTATTTTACCTATAAATGTTACTTTGTTTCGCGCCGCTTTAGTGTCCTTTTTTTGAATTTAGGTTTGGAAGACCAGTTGTTGGGTCGTGTAATCCTCACTGAAAGGGCTGAAATGGAGGCCGAGCGAACTCAGCTGATAATGGACGTCACAGCCAATAGAAGGAAGATTAAAGAGTTGGAAGCGAACTTGCTCCATAAACTGACCACTATACAAGGCTCTCTAGTAGAAGATGTGTCCCTGATTCAAGTGTTGAACATCACTAAAATTACAGCAACTGAGGTAGGTGCACATAAAGTTGTTTTCAGGACCACCTATTTATAACTAATTATATTTTGTAGAAAATAATGCAATATCACAATCCGTCGGTCCTGGTCTTTGATAGTGGTTGTTACACAATCCATATCAGAGACCTTTTAGCGGTGCTATTAGGCGTTTTAAAAACTCTGATACCAGGGTTCATCGGGTTGATCGACTCAAAACCCACACGACAAGAAGAAGATCATAGGACAAGTCATTGACGCAGTCATTGCACGCAACGATCCCTATCACATTCTCATTTTACAGGTGAAAGAAAAACTAGATACAGCAAAAGAGACAGAAATAAAAATCAACGCCGCTCGGGAGGAGTATAGACCGGTAGCGACGCGCGGCTCCGTGCTTTACTTCCTCGTGTGCAACATGTCACTTGTATGCAACATGTACCAGACGTCTCTTGCGCAGTTCTTGGAGAGATTCGATATTTCCATGGAGCGCTCTACGCCCAGTCCTATCACTAGCAAGAGGATGGGATTCATTATTGAGTATTTGGTAGGTTTCTTTTAGGTAAAGTCAGATCAGTCGTAGATTTTCAGGATTTCACTAGCTCAGCATCGTTTCTATAAAACTATCTCATTCCATGAAGAGTGTTTTTGTATGGAAGACTCCGACTCCGACGAAATTACTTAGTTGTCGCTGGTAGTGTGAAATGAGGTACCTATTCACGGAAAAAAATACTGACCCAGTTCTTTAAACCTTTTTTCCTCAGACATTTGACGTATTCAAATACATATCAAGAGGTTTCTATGAACAGCACAAGCTATTATTTACAGTGCTTTTAACTTTGAAGATTGACTTAAACAGAGAAGTGATCACGTTTGAAGAGTTCCAGACTTTTATTAAAGGTATTCTATTAGCTTTGGTTACCTTTGATTTACCTTAGATTTTCGTCTAGGCCAGATGTGTTCGATAGTCAGGCGGTAAATCGGCAGAAGTGACTAACACGCAATCATAATACGCCGCCCCCAGAGTAATACTCGGGATATAAAATTTGGCTTCTATAGCATTATTAGAGACCCCTAAATTTATTTTTTCTTATTTATCTCCCATGTACAGACATCGACCTGTTACAATTTTATTATATGTATAGATTTGATTTTTTCATTGATTCGTTTAGGAAAAATAAGCTTTCAAAAACAACCATTTTCCATGTATATTCCCCTTAACTAATTAGTTTTCTGTAGATATTTCTTTGTTCATAAGGATAATTAGGCTATATATAAGATTAACATTTAAATAATCCTAATGCGTGGGACAGGTGGTGCCGCATTAGACCTGAACGCAGTCACTCCTAAGCCTTACAAATGGATCACAGACATGTCATGGCTAAATCTCGTGCAGCTCTCCGCATTACGCCAGTTCACTAATATTATTGAACAAGTGACAAACAACGAAAAAGGATGGAAAAACTGGTAAATTTTCGCTTTAATCTCTTGCACCATACCTATGAGGTGAGATCGAATCCGAAACATCATCCTACGCTAAAAAACCTGTATCAAAAGATGTATTATGACAGAAGGCTGCCAAGCTTAAATGGTAGATGGACCAAAATTATTACAGATTCTGTCTATTAGACCATAGGTTCCTCCTATCCAAATTTTCCATCATCATCTTCCTAGCCTTTTTCCCGTATCTGTCGGGGTCGGCTACCTAATCTAGGGGATTGAACGAGGGTACTGGTTTTTACACAGAGCGACTGCCATCTGACCTCCGCAACCCAGAAGGGAAACCAGACCCAATCCTAGATTAGGTTACACACAACCTTTGAATTTCTTCGTAGGTGTGTGCAGTTTTCCTCACGATGTTTTTCTTCACCGTAAAAGCGCCGAATAAACTTACATATGAATTCGAAAACCGAAAAACACATTGGTACGTGGTGGGATTCGAACCACGACCTCCTGCACAGAAGGCCGCGGCCCTATCCACTACACCATCCGGGCATCCTATCCAAATTTTCCAAAATGGTAAAATTTGAGGGTACCAATTTTCTTTTATACAGTATGTGCACGCACTGGTAACCGAGTGAGTAACCGAAAAGCTATGCTCTGCTACCAGCATATTCTCAGTCGAGAATTTGCAAAAGATATATTCTGTAACACGGCACCGAATATATCACGTGTTCCGCTACTACGTTACGAAGCGCGGTTACTGTCGTAAGTCAACAGTAGAAACCTAAACTAAACCTAACTAATTAAAACTAAACGGTATTAACTAATACTTAATATATACCTAATACCTAAACAAATTATTTTTACTAAAGCCGATGTCAAAATGGGCTCAAAATCATAGGCGCAAACAACCATTCAAACAGTAGGACCGATTCCCACCAAAAAATATTAATATTCGGGATCTCTGAAATTTTGGGTAATTTTGACCCACCAAGAAAAAGGACCGAAAACCGTCCTACAGGCTTCCAAAACGTTAATAAAACACTCCCGATACAAAATATAACAAAATAAAATTTTGTCTCCAAATTTGGAGCACCATCCGGCAAGTGTGTCTCGACCCTAACAAAATTTTTCTAATAAAAAATCAAAGTTCAATTGTGGCAGTAATAAATCGCCCAATACACTCCCCAAACTTCCAACGTCCGTTACAAATATTAAATTCAATATAAAACAAAGAACAAAGAAATTAAAATAAATTTTTATGAAGTAGGTACAGTTCGGATCCCGCCCAATGTTTCGCAATCCGCCTGACAAAGGAATCAATTCACTCAAATCTAGGTAGGCAAATAGCAACAAATAGGTACCTAATATTCACATGGAATTCGCGGTCAAAGTCCGAAGTATATAGGTTAAGGCAAACTGGCGATTCAAATAATGCAACGGTATTTCAAACCCGCCGATGCGGAGACAAAAGTTCAAAGGATTCGTTATGTACCTACACCGTAATAAACAAATAAGACTTGAACTCACGGTTTAACTGCCGTCAGACAGAATAAAGTCGCAGGAAAGGAAAAAGGGATTAGGAAAGACAATGGGAGGCGACTTATCTTTAAACTCCGGCGCTGCCGGCACTGAAGAGTCTTGAAGGCACCCTACCCTCCAAGTTGGCCGTCGTATCGAAAATTAGCACAAAAGTCTCAATAATCGTTTATACACAGAATATCCAAATTCTCTTATTCATCCGTTTGAAATATAAACGAATTCACCCACAATTTACACCAAACAAAGCGGATCGGTCTTTATTTTCCGGATAACTTGTCAAAAACTTCAATCGAATGCAAGGGCCTCGTGGCCGTATTTTATCAAAATCGCAAGGACGCGTCTACCGTGCGCGGCGGCTAGTCGTGGGTAACTCGTGAGCGACTGAATTAAATGAACTAACTCCTCTCATAAATCGAATCGGCTCCTTAGTTCACCACTTCTTTCATTAGTTCATCGGCTCATTTAGTTCTTCGAGACTCTCGGCTCTCGGCTCACAGAGCCGACCACCGCAGCTCGCAGCTCAGTGCAACAACGAAAGAAACAGCAATTTATGGTAATAGTAGGGGTGAGTGAGAGCGTAAGCTTTTCGGAATCTGGTCGTTTAAGGAGGGAAGTATGGGAAATCGGCTAAACAAGATTCGGAAATTGACTAGTTTAGTACTTTCAAAAAAGTTTTATTAATAAGAACATTATACCATTCTATTCAGTATAAAATGGAGATCAACGAGATCAAATAATAATAACATACAGTCATATAATAAATTACAGAAAAATGCTTGAGAAATCAATGAAAAAGTATGAAATAGTCACGCAGCTCTTGACTAAGTGTAAGTTTTTGAGCGACGTAAAGGCAACAATACTTACATCAAATTAATCGCAAAAGAACAGAGAACACGTAGATGGTCATTGTTTTATAATTCGATTTAAATAGCAATTGCAATTAGTTATTAAATATGCAATATAATTTGGCTCATTTTTGTCATACAAATTAGTATGGCGCGCGCAGGTCAAAATTCAACCTATATTACGACAGGCACGATGTTCCATTCTTTCAGTCGCCTGCGGGCTGTCAAGGTGAGAGGTTACGGCCGCTCGCATCCAAAATTCCGCCATCTTTTCTTGTATACTTACAAGGTAAAAATCAAGTCTGTCACTGCAGTGGTACCATAGTACAAAAGTAAAATAAGTATACAATAAAAAGAGGTTTTATTTCAAGCACATACCCCATAATGTAGAAATAGTTTACATTACGTAAAATAATAATAATATTATACTAGGACTTTAAAAAAATATGTAGCAATTTTTTAAATAGGGTGTAATTCTACCCATGAAACTGAACAACTTTCCACAAAGAACATAGGTTGAATTACGAAAAATAAATTGGTCCTGTCCTCCCATACAAATGGTGTCAGCGGCTCGAGTAAATTTTATGGGCGGGACATTTTATTTTTCATATTTCGAATTATTAAAAAAAGTTGTTCAGTTTGAGAAAAGTTGTTCAATTTTGAGAAAAGTTTCAATTTCCAGAAAAGTTGTTCAGTTTCCAGAAAAGTTGTTCAGTTTAAAATAAGTTGTTCAGTTTGAAAAAAGTTGTTCAGTTATGAAAAAAGTTGTTCATTTTTAAAAGCTGTTCAGTTTGAAAAAAAAAATGTTTAGTTTAACATTGCCCTTGATTCTGGCCGCCCCATTCTTAACTAATTTTAAGCGCTGTCACTTTCTTTACTTTGACATAAGAACAGGATAGGAAATAAACACATGTGTTTGACGTTCCTAATTTGACATAAGCTGCTTTAAATAAGAACCGAACATAGAGCATGTTCCTTATTTTACGTTAAATAAGCAATCTAATGTCAAATTTAAGCAATTTAATGTCAGATTAGGAATGTCAATGTCATGTGTTTATTTGCTATCCTGTTCTTATGTCAAATATAAGAAAGTGACAGCGCTACTAATACTAATGCTGTCTCTTTCGAAGGGTATATGTGTAATATTTATGGCCGTACTGTACGTATGAGTGGAGATAATCCCCGAAATCGTTCATTGGCCGAAAAAAGGATCATTTCGCGGATTGGCAAATTCAAAACGCGCAATCCCCGAAATGTCCTTTTATTTTGGTTGTATTTCGGCCATTTAGCGTTTTGAAGCAACCATTCGCGGACTGGCAAACACGAAAAGCCAATTGCCGAATTCGGGGTTTGGCAGGTATGTAAAACGACCAATCCGCGTAGTGGTACTGATGAAATGCCAGCCCGCGAAGTGAGCAGTTTTTGGTTCAACCACACCGCGAAATGGCATAGAAGAAATGCCAGATACCGAACTAAATAAAAAAAAACGCTGTCATGGGTCGTCGGGTCAACATGGGTCGTGTCGGCGGGGATGAGTTGTCAGTGCGGGGAAGAGTTATCAGTGCAGTGCGGGGTGAGTTGTCAGTGCGGGGTGAGTTGTCAGGGCGGGGATGAGTTGTCAGAATGCGATAAGTTGTCGGTGCGGGATAAATTGTCAGCGCATCATAAGTTGTCAGTGGGGGACGAGTTGTTATTGCAGCGATGAGTTGTTAGTGCGGAGATAAGTTGTCAGTGCGGGATGAGAGGACAACTCATCCCCGCACTGTCAACTCATTCCCTACTGACAACTCATCCCGCGCTGATAATTTATCCCACACTGACAAATCATCCCCGTTCTGATAACTCATCCCGCACTGATAACTTAACCCCGCACTGACAACTCATCCCCGCAGACATGAACCATGTTGACCCGATGACTCATGACATCGTTTTTTTTTAATGTAGTTCGGGGTCTGGTATTTTGTCAATACCACTCCGCGGATTGGTCGTTTTACATACCTGCCCATCAAAAAAATACCCATCCTCCCTCGCTACAACTGTTCCCGCGCCAGGGCCAATCAAAGCTCCCCATACAGAAAATCCTTGCATGACAAACAGTTGCTGGTAGGGAGAGAGGATATAACAATAATAATAATTTAACACATGAAACACCATAATAGTGCTATCAGCTCCCCCCACGAGCAACCGTTTCTACGCCAGAGCCAAATCAAAGTTCTCCATACAAAAGACCCTGAGCTTGTACGGCAGCCATTTTGAAAAATGGTGGAACCAGAAAACGACTCAAAAATATCCAATCAATACGTCAGCGACCTCACACCTGCTAAATTTCAGACTGATCGGAGCAATTTTTTTTGGGCGCCATTTTGTATCCGCCATCTTGGATTTTCATGACCACTGGAAGTAGCCCTCCATTGTCCTACCTATCTCTTATCTTTGAGGAGATATTTGACTTTTTATTTTGTATGGCGGCTGGATTTTGCCTAACCCTTACTTTGACAAAATACTGGTCATAATCCAGAAAAAAATTTAGTATTTTGTCAAAATCCTGAGAAAATCCGGTGTTTAAAAAAAAAAACTGGTTTTTCTTAGGATTTTGACGAAGTACTAAACTATTCTCTGGGTTATGATTACGCGCTGAATACGCGTAGAGGACGCAACTCATACGTTTAGCGAATGCAAGGCCTGCGGATCATTTTAACCTTTTCACACTATGCTTGCATTAGTATCGCGTATTTTGTACGCAAGTCAAACGCGCTGAAAACGTGCAGAGAACGCGCGTGTGCGCGCGTATTCAGCGCGTTTTGCTATAGGGCAAGGTGTTAATTTGGGCCATGACTTCTTCCCGGCTAATACTTTCTGATCTAGACAAGATCTTTATTTCAGATGACAGGTGTCTAACTAACTATAACTATCGATCCTAGAGTACTGGTGTATAGGGACAAATGATAAGCCTTGACGAGATTTACATTTCAAATGACAGCTGTCAAAAGTGACACGGTTATCCGAAATGTAGATCTCGTCAAGGCCTATCATTTGTCCCTATACACCAGTACTCTAGGATCGATAGTTTTTGAGATATTGCCATTTTAAGTTTGGCACTTTCAGGTCTGTTTAGTTGTATTGATGTGAATTATTCAAGACCGGAAATTGCTGCTTATTTTGAAGTCTTGTACCGATTTCCACCAGTTTTTGATTTCATTTAATCTGTTCTTGTTAAATAATGTAAAAATAAACGTTTATTTGATGTGTTCTATGTATAAAGGGTAGGTAAATGTGATCTCTTGATCAGTGTTCACTGATGTTCTAAATTAAAAGAGTATTTGTTTTTCTTGAAGAAAAAGGGAAACTCTTGTCGCATATAAATAAGTAAGAAGAAATATGTTTTATTTTTTTATTTTATAGTACAATACTTACCATTACCACGTTAACGCTACGTACAAAAGTGAACATCTCTATTATGCTGAAGAATGTTCTCGCTCTTAGAGGCGCAAAACGTATTTCAATGGTACCACTGCAGAATCAACCTATGTGTGTGTGGACGGCCTGTGCCAGTATGAGTAGCGAAATAACGTCAAATTTTGACAGATTTCGAATACCGAGCTCGAGGACATAGACCCTTAAAGAAAGATTGATTTGATTTGCAACAAAAACAGCTCTTTTTTCAGTTCATCAACTCATTTAGTTCTCGAATCTCGATCTCGATCTCGACCACAGATTACCTAGATCTCGACCACTCCCGGGGCGCGTTCTCGCTTAGCATAGCAGATAGCACGATTGTCTTTTGTTTGGTTGCCGCGCCATTCTCGATCTCGACCTTATTACAAAGGCGGTGTTCACATTGGGCTCCGCGCTACGCGGCGTAGCGCGTGATTGTCTATGGTTCCATTGTTTTCACTACGCGCCGCTCCGCGCGTAGGCGAGCCAGTGTGCCATACCCCGCGTGATTTTCATACAAACCGATGTACTTACAAAGAACGATACCAAAATCAAATCAAAATCAATACAATTTGGCGGGAATAATTGATAAATTAGATATTGTTTTGTGGTCCATGGTCACGATAGTTTCACCAATTTCGAGTGTTTTTGTTCTATTTGTTTCTGTCTTTACCTCTAACTCAAAGCACTGAGCTGTGAACTAAGTAGTCGAAATATAGAACTAAGTTTACCACTGAACTAAATGAACTAAAACGCTAACGAACGAGCCGCAAGCTTACAAGCTTTACGGTCATACTTGAGTACTGAACTAAATGGGACTACTGAACTAAATGACTGATTTAGTTCAGTAGTCCCAAAGATTCGAATCGATCTCGCTCCCTTAGGTGAACGACAATTCCCACTTCTAGCGGCGGCTGGACAGGACTATCGGAAGCGGCTGTCGAACCAATCAATCACGGAACTTCCGCTCACTCAAGCGCACAAAAAAATGACTAGTGACGTTCCGCTCCGCGACAAAAATCAAGTAACCATAGACAAATATCGACTAATGATTTTACGTTCAGAAACTAAACACAGTAGTTAGACATAGTTATAAGGATGTAAAAAAACCATGCGTGCATCCCTGAGGGGCAGCTAACAAAAATGGCGACCAGTTAAAGATGGCGCATGTTAGTAACATATCGGTAAAAATTTGAGGTACCCATTTTCCTTCATACAGTGGTAAGATATAGTTATCAGAATGTAAAAAAACTATGCGTGTCATCTCTAAGTAACAGCTAACAAAAATATCTAACTAAAAGATGGCGGATCTTCACTTTTATAATTAACTTTATCTCAAGAACTATTTATCCGATTTCAGTACTGTTTTTTTTTTACTCTAGTTCTATACATGTGTAATAAATTTTCTGAACGAAATGAATTTCTGGTTGCCATTTTTGTTAGCTGCCCCTCAGAGATGGCACGTATTTTTTTAACAACCTTATAACTATGTCTAACTACTGCATAAAGGAAAAATTGGTACGCCCGACATTTTGGGTACTAGCCCATGGACTAAAAGATAGCCGTCGAGGCAGAGGAAGGCCCCGAAAGAGGAGGCTTGATGAGATGCCTATAAAAAAATTGGACGCAAATTGCACAGAACCGGAAAAAGTGGAAACAGAGAGGGGAGACCTTTGCACAAGGGACAACCTGACTAGGAAAAACACAAATATTTCTTTCGCACACTTCACAATAGTACATAGTGCTTTATACTACACCTATGAGGAAAATATAATCAAAAATCCTTGTAAGATAAAGAATGATATCACTTACATGAGAAGATAACTTAAGAACATTTGAAGTGTCATCATCCATGCGAACAGAACACAAACAAACAAAACACATATTAATACAGTTACACATTACATCGAGAACACTAAACACTTAATTTACATTAAATAAGTCATATAAATCAAAGAACGAAAAAGAATTCGCGCGGACATGTTGATTTTGCCATATTTTACTTAAAAATATAAAAGAGACAAATGAAGCAAAGCACATACTGCCAAAAAATGTAAGTGGCCAGTATCATTTTGTGGGCTTCGACATACAAACTTTTTGTTTTTTGGCATTCTTCTGTTTCTAGTTTTGAATTAAGAATTTTAAAAAAAAATAGGAGGGGAGAAAATACTTTCTCCCCTAGGGGAGAAAGTAAATCCCATATATTTTTGCCGCCCGCATATTCGTTCGCTTGGATTTACGTACTTTCTTTCCTTTTTTCAAGTAAGAACTAATATACTTTCCGAATAGGTGTAGTATAATAGTATATTGCTAACCAAAGGATGTAAGTCATCAAATGCATACGAGGTTTTTGGCGCCCGAGCGCAGCGAGGGCGCTAATGGTACGAGTATGCATTTGATGACTTACACCATGAGGTAAGCACTATGCTTTACATATCGAATGAAAGATAAGTTAAAATTATGGGAAAATATAAGAAAATTAAAACATGAAATTACGACGAAACAGTAGGCAATACCAACTCACTATGAGCGAATTTAACCATCACAAATATATGCATTCGCGTAAGAAAAATTATCTAATTTGCAAGTAGACATTTTGTTAAGTATACTGACTGTTTAATTTGTTAATGTTTTATAATAAAATGCTAAGTAATAAATCGACAAACTCAAGTTTTGAGGTTATAAATATGTTATAAAAACCACAGAGTAAAAATTTCATAATTTTCATAATCCTATGTTTACATTTTTATGGCCTTATTCCGTGACTCTATGCGTCATATTTAGTACTGGCCAGTTCGATATTTAAATAAATTCGAATAGAATTTGTTTTAAAATCGATTCCGATTCGATTAATCATCCGATTCCGTGTGTTTGAAATAAGGCTATCAACTTTTTTTTTCTTGCAATTTGACAGTTCCTTATTCAAATTACTTTGCAGCATAGGTTTCAAAACCTATGATGCAAAGTACCACTTACATCCCGGGTTTTAGGGTTGTATGAACCACTTACTGAGCATGAGATATGTAAAGAATATTAAAGCTCTAAAATCACATTTCTCCGGACAACAGGTTTGACAAAGAGGCTCCTGAAGAAGAACCATTACCAGATGGTTATCATACTCTAGATGTCTTCAGAAAGCTGCTTGTTGTAAGAGCCTGGTGTCCAGATAGAACCCTGGCGCAAAGTCTGTAAGTTTTTTTTAAGTTACCTGACCACTGAGGTACTTATACAACAAAACTTTAAATGATAACAGTCATTTATTTCACTTTTAAACTTACAGGAAATATGTGTGTTCTTCTATGGGGCAAAGATACTCGGAGGCTACTATGGTCAATTATGAGGTAACTATAGTTTGATATGCTACAATCTAATTCAGATAACTCGTCGTAATCTTGTCACAAACATTGATATATAATGTCACAAATTTTATATTATTCGGTTTTAGCAAATGGTTATTGAAACTCGGCCGTTGGTACCTCTAATCTGCTTCCTGGCTATGGGGTCGGATCCTACGCCGATGATCGAAGTATCGGCGAAGCGTTTGGAATGTGTGTGCTCGGCTATTTCTATGGGCCAGGGACAAGAAATACATGCGAGGAAATTGGTGGAGAGAGCTCTAAAAGAGGTAAATAATACTGGATCTTCTGCACTAAATTGTAAACAGATCTTTTGAGCTTCACGCTCCTATTATGATATCTAGTTGTATGCAGTTTTATACACTTTATCCTACGGTCTTTTTTTCACTTCTTATGTGATTTTGCAGGGTTTATGGGTGCTGTTACAAAACTGCCATTTAGGTTTGGGGTATATGGTGGAAATTTTGGAACAGTTATCGGAATTAGAAAAAGATCCGGAGCAGGTACATGAGACTTTCCGGTAAGTTGGTTCGGCTTTAGCTCAATTACTACGGGTTTCATTATTTGCTAAACGAAAATTACAGACCTGGCTTTGGTCAACACTGAAAACCTGTTTATCTACTATCATAGAGTAATGTTCGAATTATAAACGTCAAAACGAATTTGTATTGACGTACTTTACAAACAGTATGCTGAAAAAATTAAAAAGTTTACTTTTCGTTGCACCTTCTCCATACAAATTCTAACAAAGATGCAACGAAAAGTAAAATGTTCTTAGTTATGGAAGTAAGGGAAGGAACAAATGCGCAATCGATATCAACTTAATGCACAATCGATACCAAAAACCATGTATCCAGTTATAAATTAAAACTAAACAGCCCACGTAAGGCCCACAGCGCATGCGCGACACATGTCAAAGAGGCCAATGGCGCCACTTGATTATTGTGTGTATGGATAGATATAATTAATTTCGTGGGAAATTATTTGAAATTATTTATTTTTTGCCTAAAAATATGTGATAGTACCAAAAGAAGATATTTAATACTTATATAAATGTGTGTGTGTGTGTGTGACGGAAATGTATTGCACATTTAATCATATACCAACAAAGTTTAGGAAAACATTGGGATAGTTCGCTTTCGGAAAACCTGTAAGTAAATTCATTTTCAATGTATTCAAGTAGATAAAATAGTGTATGAAGCTGCACATAATTAGGTATTACAATGCTCGTTACTATTTTGAAATTCGCTGCGCTCATTTCAAAAAACACACTCGCATTGTAAAACCCTTCGTTATGTAGGAGCTTCATAAACTACTATTATAGCTTTAAAGAAAATTTATAACAAATTATAATAAGTTAGTAATACCTTAGTCAAGTTGGATGAATTATTGATTGTGGATTGATTTCAGATTGTGGATAACCACAGAAGTGCATCCGGAGTTCCCCATCACTTTGCTACAAATGTCCTTAAAGTACACCTGCGAACCTCCATCGGGTATCAAAGCCGGATTAATGAGGACTTATGACTCTATGAGTCAGGACTTTTTGGACTACAGTGACAGTCCGTTCTATTTGCCTCTGATATTCACTATCTCTTTCTTCCACACCGTCGTTCAAGAGAGACGTAAGTTTGGGCCGCTTGGTTGGAACATCCCCTACGAATTCAACTCGTCCGATTGGCTGGCTTCGTGTTTGTTTGTGCAGAACCACTTAGATTCTCTGGAACCCGGACAGATGTTGAGTTGGACGACATTACGGTTAGTGTATTTTGTCCAGCTATGCGCTTTTTAAGGGCGCACCCCTGGTTCTGCTCTAGAAGTTCTAACTTCTTGATATGGCCATGCAATTTGACTATGAACGAAGACAAACTAATGCAGTTAAAATATTGGGCTAAAATGCGGATGTTACCTTTATTAGCATTGCAAGCAAGTGGTCTTTTAGTGACCAGTGGCACACACAGCGCAAAATTATTTTAAAATATTTTGAAAAAGTTTAGTTCTGTTGTCTATTAATAGTTAGTTATATAAGGTATAATAATGTTAATAATTAAAATTTATCAGCGCCTTTGGCGTACTAATGCTGTAATATTGAAAATTATGTTTGTTAATAAATAAAACATTTTTCATTGTCATTTTCTTCAGATATATGATATCTGTTGTACAATACGGCGGCAGAGTAACGGACGACTACGATAAGCGATTGCTGGCTTGCATCACCAGAGTATACTTCACAGAAGCACTATTCACAGACACTTTCCAGTTTTATAAGGGATACATCATATTTAAGTACAAAAACCTTCACGAGTACATCGAAGCGATTGAGAAGATGAAAACGAGCGATCCTCCCCAGGCATATGGCCTGCATGGAAACGCCGATATAACGTAAGTTTTAGTTTTATATATTGCGCTTAGTAATACTAAATACATAAGTTTAAAAGCAGTTGATAGGTAAAAACTCTTTCACAATATGGTTCACTGGGTCATTCTTTTACCCCAAATTGAAACTAAAATCCATACACTTAATTCTTTGGATGATAAAACATGGACGACACTTTTTTCAGTTATCAACGCAACGTAGTACAGGATATGTTAGACACGATATTGTCAATCCAACCGAAGGAGTCTGGTGGTGGAAGCGGTGAGTCCCGAGAAGCATCTGTCTACCGCCAGTCTAAGGAGATGCTTGCTAAAATCCCGCCCAACTTTGACCCACATGAAGTCAGGGAAAGGTAAGAATTGAAGGAATTGTCATGCGGTACAGTTTTAATGGCAATAGGTATGCGTTTAAACTCAAGCTTAATCAACAAAAATAAAGGATGGAAAAATTTATGTCTGCATGTCGTGAAATGTGTGTTTTGGTTCAATAGGAACCAGAAATCAATCCAGTGATGACGGTGATTACGCGGTTCCTCAATGCACATATAATAATATCTATCTAAAAGTCGCGGGACGGTGACTATAGTGACTACATAGTTTCGGGCATGGACGTATTAATCACACTGGACAGAGTGCTCCTTCAGGACTGCTGTAAGAAACTGAACTATATGACCTTACAATAAAGAATAAATTCCAACAACATTTGTCAGCTTGAGAAGCGTGCCGAGTGAAAGGCATGATCTTGAGTCACTTCAACTTGTCTCACTCGCACAGTTGCGTTTGTACAAAATTGTTGTCAAGGAGAAGTAGGGTGCCCTTTTTAGCGTGTGAATGGGAGACGCTACTCTGTTGCAATCAAGAATATGAAA
The DNA here is from genome assembly GCA_029255725.1 of Scrobipalpa atriplicella. Lineage (NCBI taxonomy): Eukaryota > Metazoa > Arthropoda > Insecta > Lepidoptera > Gelechiidae > Scrobipalpa > Scrobipalpa atriplicella. The sequence goes on from JARACY010000388.1 coordinate 57,412, forward strand.
TTGCAATCTTTTGTGAATGTAAAGTAAAAACGTTACTTTCAATTGCTTTCAATAGCGTAGCGTTACGGTTCGCGCGTGGTTCGCGCACTAAGTGCACTGTTTATTATGAACATTAGATGTAATACTCATATTCCTTTAAGTCTACAAAATTTTAGACACCCTACTAGAAAAGGATGCAACCCACAAGAACGGATCTTGCTGTCAGCACGTTTTTTAACCGACTTCCAAAAGGAGGCGGTTCTCAATTCGTCGTGCACTTTTATTATTATTATTTGTTGGTATACTTTTCAGTATCACGGGCCCACAGGGACCCGGTCCTTTGAGGCATACGTGGGGCCGAAGCCAACAGCGCAGAGGCCTTTTTATACCAAATAATGTATTGTGATGTGTACATCACGCGGATACTCGCTCTGCTTGCACTATAGAAATACAACCAAAGCCTGCACCCGCATGATGCAAGGACTATTGCAAATAATGGTAGGAAAACTAGGTCTATGGGGAGGGATTTAGCTGGACCGGTTGCTGGGATATTGATTGAGACAACGGGACGCCTGCCAAATCAAATGTCTCAATCTCGATAATCTCGGCAGACGGTGACTCGCTACCGACTAAATGGGCCCCCTCAATAAGCGCCGCATGGCTAGGGAGCAACATTAGCCGATAGCTAAGGGTGTAGAGAGGTGAGACTGCGGGGCGCAAGATCCCAGTTGTGGTCAAATGCCCCCGGCGTTATGACTTATGACATTTTACACTTCCACCCTTCAAGCATATAGCTCTTGCGGTTCCACTCTGGACGGCCGGCTAAGGCAAGCCAGAGGTGGGGTCCATACGGGCCCCAGGAACAATAGGGTCCGTGGTGTCGCCAGTCACCAACAGTTCGCCACGAACTGCCCTGCGGGTAGTTAAGGGTGTAGAGAGGTGTGCTGCACTTTCAAGTTCCTGTTTCCAGTCAGCATTACTCGCGGCTTTATGCCTTTAACACTTCCACCCTTCGAGTTAATATGGTTATTATTTTTTTTTATGTATGTTCAACGATTACTCAAAAACGCCTGAACCGATTTCAGAAATTCTTTTTTTGTTTCAAAGAGTATACTTCCCAGGTGGTCCCATAATAATCTCGCCAGGATCTGATTATGGAATCCATGAGGAATTGAGGGAACTCCTCAAATTTTATAGGCACACATATAGCGATTTCGATATTTTTAGTAATGTGTCAAGCAAATACATTCAGAATATAAAATTTGGTGAAGTAGAGCTGATGAATCGAAGACCTGGAGCACATTAATATTTTTTATGTATGTTCACCGATTACTCAAAATCGCCTGGACCGATTTCAGAAACTCTTTTTTTCGTTTGAAAGAGTATACTTCCCAGGTGGTTCCATAATAATTTCGCCAGGATCTGATTATGGAATCCATGAGGAATAGAGGGAACTCCTCAAATTTTATAGGCACATATATAGTGATTTCGATATTTTTAGTAATGTGTCAAGCAAATACATTCAGAATATAAAATTTGGTGAAGTGGAGCTGATGAATCGAAGACCTGGAACACATTAATATTTTTTATGTATGTTCACCGATTACTCAAAAACGCCTGGACCGATTTCAGAAACTCTTTTTTCGTTTGAAAGAGTATACTTCCCAGGTGGTTCCATAATAATTTCGCCAGGATCTGATTATGGAATCCATGAGGAATTGAGGGAACTCCTCAAATTTTATAGGCACACATATAGCGATTTCGATATATTTAGTAATGTGTCAAGCAATTACATTCAGAATATAAAATTTGGTGAAGTGGAGCTGATGAATTGAAGACCTGGAGCACATTAATTAGAACCAGCTAAACTGTTATAGATACGAAGATGAAGAAGCCGCCTTTGCAAAATATGTTTGGTGTTATTAGCACTCTCTGTTGAGATATAAAACATTCAAAGACTTAACCTAATGTGAAACCCTAAGTGCCCGACTAATCTATAAGAGATACGCAGAAACTGCGATGACAAAAAATAATCAGTAGACGAGCAATTTCTGATGACATACAAAAATTGAAGGTCAAGAGTAGGTACCCAATGTGGAACTTGAAGAGCCCAGCTAATCTATCAAAAATACGCAGGAACGGTGATAGAAAGAAATATTCAGTGTGATAAGTACTTTCTGATGTAGGTAATATTAAAATAGAAGGTCTGGAGTATCCAAGGCTTTAAGAGCCCGGCTATAGAAATTATTTTTTAATAATGAATGGAGTATAGTAAACAGAACAAATTCGTTCTTTGGTTTCTTTATATGCTACATCTTGCTCATAATGCAAGTAAACGTATCATTCAGGTTGAGAGATTGAAAAAATAATGTCTTTGTATCATGCACTTTGCACTGAGCAAAATGAGCTACTGAGCTAAATGAGCGATTAATATCCAATCCATCCTCTGATGTAAAAGATATGTTTCTATCTTTCCTTTTCGATGAGTGATAGCACGCACCTCTGAAAGTTATTCACCTTGTTGATGTAATGAAACTCAAATCATCCTATTAAGCCTGCTACACACATGCCGCAAATTACTTTTTTAGTGGAAGTAGTTTCTTTGTGTGGGAATTAAGAGGATTATGGAACATTAACTAAAAAGTAATAAATAAAAGGTTATTTTAAAAAAATCAATGACCGCCTTCCATGCCTTCCTAATACGCACTAAAAGGTAACAAATAATTGTTTTGATCAACTCCCAATTACTTTAAAATATAATATAATTAGAACACATACATATTATTGTTGTTAATTTTGGAGTCGACGCCAGTCCAGCCAAGCTCTTAAGAGCTTGAGTAAATTTTCTACAATTGACGAATTATATCTATCGTTACAACTTAAATAACAACGCTACTTTGTTAACCATGGCTGGCGTCGACTCCACAATTAACAACAATAATATGTATGTGTTCTAATTATATTATATTTTAAAGTAATTGGGAGTTGATCAAAACGATTATTTGTTACCTTTTAGTGCGTATTAGGAAAGCATGGAATTTTTTTTTTTTTTTCATTGATTTTTTTAAATAACCTTTTATTGAAATTAGCGCTCAATCGAGTTTGATTAATACACCCATGGTTTCGGGCGAATATTTTTATACGAATTCATTTATTTTAATTTAGTTACGAATATGAATATTTTTTTTCATTTCTCATACTCGGAAAGTAGTGTTGTTTTGATCTGACTATTGGGTGGAAGATGCTGCTTTCCTTTCACAGGGAAGGAATAACTCATACAAATTTCATCCCCACCCTAGGGCGGGAATGAACTTTAAAAATAGAACTGCTTGAATTGCTGTCAGCTGTGAAGACTTTTTTTCATATTAAAAAAAAAAACTTTATGAAATGTCGTGACTTTTTAACCAGCTAGCTAGTGTCACTGGCCAGTGTGAATTTAGCGCAAACTTGCGATGCGAGTGCCGCGACAAAATTAAAAAATAATAATCAAAAAGTCAACACAAATTGGCGGGATAGTAAAATCTGTTCTTTTTAATTTCAATAATTGTACCAATATGACTTTGACTATTAATTTTAAATAGGTACCTACTTTATTAACAATAAATACTTAGTTTGTATTAACAACTAGTTTTATTTTCCTCATATTCTAAATGAAAAGTAGAGTCATTGCCACGGGTAGAAGAATCAATTCCTCTCGGACTATAGCCGCCCTCGCTGCGCTCGGGCGTCTAACTACCTCGGGAATTGATTCTCTTCCACCCTAGTCTATGAATCTACTATATACATCCTAAATAATTCACTATCAAAAAAGAAGATGTGCCTGTTTTACAATTAGAGACTTTCAGATGACAGAAAATAGTATTTTTAGTCCAAATAGATGTCGCTTACTTTATTTCATCTCATCAAAGCCATCCTCAGAATAAAAACTCCTTAAAGATTGCGCCGGTAGGGCAAAAGATTTTTGATAAACTGTATAATGGAGTACAGGGATGTATTCTCTCCCCGCTGCTGTTTAACATTTACACCGAATACATAATGCGGATAGTTTTAGAAAACTGGGACAAAGGTATATCAATCGGAGGTCGATTAATATCAAACCTGAGATATGCGGACGATACTACTCTCCTCACGACGTCACAATCGGAGATCGAACAATTTCTTTCGCTTCTGGAAACAACTAGTTCTGAATTTGGCCTCGCTATAAATCGCGATAAAACTAAAGTGATGGTGGTGGATCGAGCTAATAACAATCAACCCGACTTACAAGAAGTAGCTAATTGCGAAGTTGTCCAGAGTTATATCTACCTGGGATCCACAATCACAAACACTGGAAGCTGCGAAGAGGAAATAAAAAGACGATGTGCCGTGACGCGATCAGCCGTGGAAAAGCTCACGAAAATATGGAAAGATAACCGCATTACCAAAAACACCAAGGTCCGTTTAATGAGATGCTTAATATTTCCTATTTTCTTATTTGGTGCTGAGACATGGACGATCAACCAGAAAAATCGGAAAAAGATTGATGCCCTAGAAATGTGGTGCTGGAGGCGCCTGCTGAGGATAAAATGGACTGCTCATCGTACTAACGTTTCCATCCTGAAAGAGCATCACATCAAACAGAGACTTTCGTCAATTGTGCAAGTACGAATACTTAAGATGTTTGGACATATTACTCGAAATGAAAGCTCACTGGAACGTTTAGTAGTACAAGGAAAAGTAGAGGGCAAACGTTCTCGCGGCAGATCACCCACAAGATGGACAGACTTTATCAAGTCATCTACGAAGTGTTCCCTGACTGAATGTACGCGCAGTGCCACAAATAGAGAGAAATGGAGGAGTCTCGCGACGAAAGCTGCTGCCAACCAATGGACGTTCCATGACCACGACCACTCCGCCAGGAGTGTACGACTGAGAAGAAGAAGATAATGGAGTACAAGTAAGGAGTTTTTATTCAGAGTAATAACGAACCTCTTGAAAAAGTTCCATATTGTAACAAAGTTATTTTCGCGGTTGATATAATTTATGCGATTTCAGATGAAAGACAAAAAGTTATAATAATAATTTAAAATATTTTTATTTCGATAGATTTCGCTGACTTTAATTTATCAAAGCCAAGTATCCTCAGAATAAAGACTGCATAATGGTGCTACCTAAAAATAACTAATAGGTAAATAGGTAGGTAAAACTAATAGGTAAATTAGGGAACTAGACAGCAGTGAAAAATTTAATTCTACACTTTGTTTAATTTTATCATTTTAATATTCATTTGTATTATATAATATTTGATTTTAAACCTAATTTACTATTGCATTGATTAAAATTTGATTGCATTTTTATATATTATTATTAAACATTCATTGTACACCGACGACATCCCGGTCAGCGACAAGACAGAAATTACTGGCCTTATATGCCGATGATGCCGCCTACTTCACGTATATACAGTCGCGGGACGGTGACTAAGTGACTATACATAATTTAGGGCAAAAGTTTTTATACGAATTATATTTTATTTTATATTTGGTTACGATTACGAACATGTTTTTTTATACATTAACCTAAATAATGAACTATCTACTCCGAAGAAAGAGATGTGCCTGTTTTACACTTAAATAAATGAGGTTTTTTAGACTTTATAACCATTTATTTATTGTTTTTTAGATTGAAGTTTTATGGTATGTTTGGCTCAATGGTGATTTTCTTGCGCCAAGAAATAGACCGTATGCAGAAAGTTATAGTTTTGGTGCGAAATACACTTAAAGACCTCTTACTCGCTATTGATGGTACTATTATTATGAATGAGGTATGTTTTTCGTATAAAATAACACCACTATTACCTATTAAATACCTACATATAATAGTAGGTGAGAATAGAATAATTTATTTGCAATAAACAGGGTTGAAAAAACAAGTATGCATCAAATCATGCCTGCTTAGCTAATGTTAATATCATGCAAAAATTACAAAGGGCAATAAAATATAATTAAATTCTAGAATTGAATATGAAAATGATACTAATGATAACAACAAATTAAAATGTCAGTAAATGTAAGAAATATTTATGTTATACAACGTGTGCCAGACCCATGAAACTGAACAACTTTCCATAAGGAACAGGTAAAAATACGAAAATATAATTTTGACTTCCCATAGTAAATGCGCCATCAGCTGATGCATTTTGTATGGAAGGTAAATTTTTTTATTCGTTTTTCGACCTATGTTTCTTAGGGAAAGTTGTTCAGTTTCATGGGTAGATTCACTCCTTTCTCGATGCATATACCCTTTCTGTTACACGTTGTATATGTGTTACGCACAATCCCCGAAATCGCCCATTGGCCGAAAAATAGGCACACTTCGCGGATTGGCAAATGCAAAACGCGCAATCCCCGAACTGTCCTTTCATTTCGGCCATTGAGCGTTTTACAACAACCATTTCGCGGGTTGGTAAACACGAAACAGCCAATTGCCGAATTCATTGAAATATCAGGTGTAAGGGACATTAAAACACCAGGCATGACATGAGGGACAACTTAACGCAAACTGATAGGGGTTTAATAGTAATAATGTTTTTTTTTCTACAGTCTTTACGTGAATCGTTGGATTCTATTTACGATGCCAAAGTGCCGAAATTGTGGTTGAGAGCGTCTTGGTCATCGTCCACCCTAGGGTTCTGGTTTACTGAGCTTCTCGAAAGAAACACCCAGTTCTCTACTTGGTGCTTCCAAGCTCGCCCATTCTCGTTCTGGATGACCGGATTCTTCAACCCTCAAGGTAATCAGATTCTTTAGTTGATACAAAATTATTTCCGACGGGAATATAATAAAAAAATTAAAGTTTACAAAAAGGAGGAAAGTGATGCTGTCATTAAAGAAATCGAATTACATTCCCAAGAAATATATTACAGTTTAAATGGGAAAGAATAGAGTTAGGCTGTACGTTCTCCATATTTGCAATGGATGGATAGTCTAGAATCTAGGTAGAATAAACGAGATATCGACCTCACTAAAAATCTTCAAAAGCTCGATTATTTCATTCACTTATAAATTTACAGGAAATATGTGTTTTAACTTGTTTGTCATCTCATCAGGTTTCCTGACAGCAATGAGACAGGAGGTGACGCGAGCACACAAGGGCTGGGCTTTGGACGTAGTCGCTTTGCACAACGACGTCACCAAATTCACACTGGACGAAGTCAAAGCTCCACCACCGGTAAATACACAACTCTGTTATAGTCAACGACTTTGTGTTGTTATAATATAGTTTGGTTAGGAAATTGCAAGCTGATTGTCCGAAAAGATTGTCGGTCCTGCACCAGATTTTTCTCTGGTCGTGTCAGTGTATTTGTCCAATCAGAATAAGAGGTTTAAATAATAGTGTGCACTTATGAGTTGTGCAAAAGCTAAGTCCCGCGCAAATAGTGATCTCTGTTAGATTGTCCGACATCACCTAAAATAGGTTAGGAGGACTATTAGTTGGAATAGCTCACATAGTAAATCCCGGAAATTTGCTATAAAAGATTTTATTGTATTAATGGCTTCATTTATTGCCCAATATGACTCTTAGTTTACCCACCCTGGCGGAATTGTGCATAAGTGGTTTCCTTTCTTTTTTGTATGGTTTTTTTTTGTTCTGGTTCCTATCATGTGTGGTACCACATGAAAGCCTTTAGGCAATAAATGTATGAATCATATTGGGAAATAAATGAAGCCATTAATTGATACAATAAAATTTTGTAGCAATTAAACGGTCGATCCGGTCGATTCCAACTGGCCTATATTATGGGTAATCTGTGTTGATATGCTGATGATTGGCCTTCAGGAGGGTGTATACGTGCACGGCATGTTTTTGGACGGCGCGAGCTGGGACCGGCGCAACATGAGGCTATGCGAGTCGACATTGAAAGTGCTGTACACCGCGCTGCCCGTCACACACATCTACGCCATCAACTCCGTCGCGCCCAAGGACCCCAAACTCTACACGGTCAGTATATTAAACATAATAAAAAAATTACCTTTATCTAAAGATTTTCAGATGTCGGTTATTAAAAGATGGCAATCAGCGTCCCTGTTTATGGAGTGAGTGCATCCAGAAGAGAAAAATGCACTAGCATTATCTATCACAAATCGAAATCGAGGAACACAATATGATATGACGCACAGTACCCGATAGATAATATTCGTAGGTTTTTCAGAGCCTACCACCGCTTTATGTGGGATAGTTGGAGTTTCACAAAAGCCTGTCATGCCTACTATGATACCTTTGCTGGGGGTAGATCTTAGGTGGCTAGGAGTATTTCAACATTTGTAGAATTTTGATATTTGAAGTCCTACACAAAATTTATATGATAAATTGATACCACTTTTCTAATTCGTGTGATTTGTCCTTTCCACGCGTCGGTACGGTTGGAAATTGGTTATTCGTCTTTTCAAAGTTAATTTCATTTACGGTCTCATACAGTGTCCAGTGTACAAGAAGCCGGTGCGTACAGGATTGACGTTCATCACCCCACTGTGGCTGCCAACTATCAAAAACCCCGACCATTGGATTATGAGAGGTGTCGCTATACTGTGCGACATCAAATAAAAAATAGTGGACTCTTTGGTATAGTGGACCGATCGGGAAAGTGGACTGATCGCTCCGGAGGGAATCATACGATGCCGAACTAAAACATTATATTATACAGGAATTTCATTCGATAATGTATGTTTTAGTTCGGCAGTGTACTTTCTTACAGTACCATGATCTGATACTTTTATCAAAATATTCATTTGTATGATTTGTAAGATATTTTTATAATAAGTTATTATTATAAGTTATTTTATAATTTGTTTATTTATAATTGTCATTTTAATCAGCGTTTTTGTACCATTTGGGATGAATAGGGCCCTTGTTTTGCATTAACCTCGACATAATAGCGTACTGTTATTGATAGGCACTGTCTTTTACGAGTATGTATTTGGGAATGCCGAACTAAAACATACGATGTCGATGCCGAACTAAAACATACATAACGTATTAGTACGGGAGGCGAAGAGGGGATTTCATGCTGAAAAATGTGTGTTTTACTAATCTGACGATTTGAGTGTGACATGAGGGCGGGTACTTCCATGCTGGACTTGGAGTGAAAGAAAAACATAGAATGTGCCAGCTGCATTTCCTCCCGTGCATGCTGTAAAAATCAGCTAAGGGAATCGAGGGTTTCAGTGTGTTGCAATTTAGGCGATGGGCTGACAACCCGTCACTATAGCAATATACATAATCATCATCTGTACCAACCCTCTAAACTTGTCAGACGTGGCGAAACGGCCTTTGTTTAGGTCATTTTTGCTCTGCCTACCCCATTAGGGATAAAGGCGTGATTGTATGTATGTATGAGGGCGGGTCTCAAACTTGTAAAAAAATCGTCACCTTGACGTGCTCGAGGAGGTTAATTTATATTTTATTTTAAAGGAAATAATACAAGGATAACGGAAATATTATAATCTTCCGAATTCCGCAAGCCGAAGTTGCAAAAATCTCAAATATAAATTTATCAATTGTCGAGAGTACTATCACTTTAAAATTTGCGCATAGATTGTAGAGAGATACCTTGTATAGAGTGTAGGCATCCACAAAGCAACAAGAAAAAAGAAATTCTAGGAATTTCAGAAATTCCACTCCTAAGGGGGCTAAATCGGGAAAAGACTGTTTGTATGACAGTCCGTCAATTTTGAAATTAGCATCTTGCAATTTTGGGTTTAGGCTAACGAATAAAAAAATATTATTACGTGTATCAGTGCTTTCATCGAGTGCTTTTGATGATTCCACCCCCAAAGTTGGAAAAGGGGTATCGAAGTTTTTAATCCGTCACATTAAGAAAATCCCTCCATATAATCGTCAGAGTTATCACAACATAGGACACTATGCTGAACTACCTGTATAATAATCTGACACTCTCGAGTATTTCAACATAGCGAAAAAATTACATAACCTTAGTTCTTTAAATGGTCTAATCTTCAAAACCTAGTAGGTCTCCGCGACGGTTGAGCAACTACAGTTCGCGGCGGGCCGGACTTATGTAATGTACCTAGGTATGTATGTTTTAGTTTGGCAGTGTACTTTCTTGCAGTAGGTACCATGATCTGACTTTTATCTAAATATTCATTTGTATGATTTGTATGATATTTTATATATATTTATATAAGTTATTTTATAATTTGTTTATTTATAATTGTCATTTTAATCATTGATTTATACCCTTTTTATAGTAACTGCAATAAATTCAATTATTTTCATGATTAGGTTATTGTAAAAATCTGGTGGTTATAGCCGAAGATGTAAATGAACGGGTGTGTCAAATTCACTGATGTAGATGTTTTAACATGTAATAAATGTATTTGTTTTTTAAAAATGATTTTCACTGTTCGTGTAGTAGAAAATTCACGTAAACCTACGAAAGTTCATAAAAAGCTATTGCATACGATTTTCGACCGTATTGACATTTTTATCCAAATTAAATTCTTTTGTGAATGTACAAGCGTTACTGGGTCATTCCACGGTCACTCGTGTTACTTCATACTTACTAGCAGCAGACAATATGTTACATATATCATTTTATAAGGTCGATCAATCACTTGCGCTATCTATTTCGACTTGTAATCGAAAGACAGGGTGTAAAAAAAGTACTGCGTCGCTCTAAACCACATGGTCTACAAATGCAAATAAACCACTTTAGCAAAGCACACAAATTTTAGCTCGGAATAAAATTTTGTTCTGTCCATACAAAATTGCAGATGTGAAGAGCATCTTTAACGAATAAAAAATTTTTTGCTTTGGAAAAGTTGTTGTTGTTTGGCATCATAAGTAGAACATGTGGATAAACCACAGGAACGCAGTACTTTTTTTTACACCCTGTATTGTATACAGTGATCTCTTTCGTAATTTCCCCACCTTAACACTGTTATAAACATGTGGATTATTTGGGAATAAAATTAGATGTTCTATCAAATTATATGCAATTTGTAATTTGTTCCGTTTTTCCCTGGAGAGTTTCTTCTATTCTTTCTTTCGTATCCTGCGCCGTAAACTTTGCTTTGTCCCGGGATACCCCAGCCGCCTTTAGCTCGCCTTCTACAGTTCACCTCCAGGTCTCCACAGATCTGCCACGATGCCTCCTGCCTATTGACTGTCGCTAACAAGCGGTTTTAGTTGTTGCCTCTCCGAAGAACATTCTCGATCCATTAAAATGCGTGATCTCCTTTGCAATTGGAGTCTGCTGACAAAATTGATCACAGTCTTCGTTTCTAATGGTGTTCGGCCAGTAAATTCGAAGTATGGAATGCAGTCATCCGGTCTAGGACCTCCTAAGAAGTATAGGTATAAGAACTCAGAATTTAGTCATCGGTGTATTTATTTGTTTATACGAAAGGGCTCTCAGCTCGGTCTATTCGTAAATAGCCAGCCACTAGCCATTCCATTTGATCCCCTTATTGACATCATTGACATACCTATTAATTTTGGTAAATTTCTGTCAAAATAAAAAGACATAAGAAAAAAGGTAAATGATCTATCAATTTATTTTCCTTTCGGTCCGTTCGGTCCTGTTACGTCTAGTGCGTCTGTTACGACCATTTTTGCGAACGCCTATTTTACGTAAGGCAATTCTGCGAACGTCCATTATAAGGAAGGCTATTTCCGCGAACGTCCACTAATGGTCGTATCTCGGAAAATAATGATCCTACAGTACTGGCCTCTACGGATAGGACAAATGATAGGTCTGGACGAGATCTACATTTTAGATGACAACAGTCAATATTAAAAAGGCCATAGGTATCTCGGAAACTATCGACCCTAGAGTACTGGTGTGTAGGGACAAATGATAGGTCTTGACGAGATCTACATTTCGGATGACAGCTGTCAAACTTGAAACGGCTATATATCGGAAACTATCGATCTAGAGTATGTACTGGTGTGTAGGGACAAATGAAAAGTCTTACGAGATCACCACTACCCCCCAGTGCTCTAGGATCGATAGTTTCCGAGATATGACTGTTTTAAGTTTGACAGCGGTCATCCGAAATGTAGATCTCGTCTGGACTGTACTGACTGACTGGTGTATAGGGACAAATGATAGATCTGGATCCAGATCTATCATTTGTCCCTAGACACCAGTGCTCTAGGATTTATTGTTTCCGAGATATGGCATGGCAGTTTTAATTTTGACAGCTGTCATCCGAAATGTAGATCTCGTCAAGACCCACTGATTAGAGAAAGTCGCTGCCGTCAAGACCTATCATTTTGTTTGTAACTTGTACGTTGTGAAACGGGCCCCAGGGATGCGTTCCTGCATAGGTACACCTAGGTGAAACATTTAGGAAAAGATTAGCCCGATTTTTGACATTGGAGGGGAGAACCGCGCGAACACGCGCGAGAATGTATGGATCATGGATACACTGACAGCGATTGAAGCAATGGCGACGTGACAGCTGCACAAAGACCTCAGTTCATCTGTACCATAGATGATCTGTACAAATCAAGCAAGAACCCGGTAACACTTTGACATATTCAAAAAATGTGATGTTCGATATTTACTTCTTTCTATTGTTTTTATTCTTGACATTTCTGTTTGTTTTGCTATTTGTTTGTGTTGTTGTGGTTGCTGTTGTTGACTTTGTTTATAGTGAAGAACCATAAATAAAGTGTTGTTCGTAGTTTTTAGTTCGTAGTTTTCATACGCTGATAATGTCAGGTGAAGCGGGCGAGGGTCCTCCTAAGGCAGGCGGGGAAGGCGGTTCGCCTAATTTGACCGCGGAAGATGCAACCAACAAGCCTGAAATTGAGGGTGAAGAAGATGAAGAGGGCGCAGGCCCAGATCATGACGTGCAGGCCACGATGTCGCGGAGATTTTCTACAAAAATAGATTATGGCAATCCAAACCAAGTGGAAGTAGATCGCACGGCTTTAGAGGCCATCCTTGATGTCAGTCAGCGTCTAAAAGATATGCAGAGGAGAAGTAAACTTTCCCAGAGTGCTTTGGCTTTAGGCCACGAGTCATATAAAGATAAACAGGTATGTTGTACAGATGAAGTTGACTCTCTCTCTGATCAGACCTGCTTTACAAACAAGTTTTGTATAATCATACCTACTTATTTTAAATTTTAGGCTAAAGCCAAGGAAGCTCGTAATAACCGTGTTGGAAGTTTGAAAACTCAGCACAAATACCTGATGGAAATGGCAGGAGTGATGTTGAATAAACCCACAGAATATGTGTTGGTAAGAATGTACTAAATTGCTAAATGAAATGAACTTTACATATCTCATGCTCAGTAAGTGGTTCATACAACCCTAAAACCCGGGATGTAAGTGGTACTTTGCATCATAGGTTTTGAAACCTATGCTGCAATAGTATATTGCTAACCAAAGGATGTAAGTCATCAAATGCATACGAGGTTTTTGGCGCCCGAGCGCAGCGAGGGCGCTAATGGTACGAGTATGCATTTGATGACTTACACCATGAGGTAAGCACTATGCTTTACATATCGAATGAAAGATAAGTTAAAATTATGGGAAAATATAAGAAAATTAAAACATGAAATTACGACGAAACAGTAGGCAATACCAACTCACTATGAGCGAATTTAACCATCACAAATATATGCATTCGCGTAAGAAAAATTATCTAATTTGCAAGTAGACATTTTGTTAAGTATACTGACTGTTTAATTTGTTAATGTTTTATAATAAAATGCTAAGTAATAAATCGACAAACTCAAGTTTTGAGGTTATAAATATGTTATAAAAACCACAGAGTAAAAATTTCATAATTTTCATAATCCTATGTTTACATTTTTATGGCCTTATTCCGTGACTCTATGCGTCATATTTAGTACTGGCCAGTTCGATATTTAAATAAATTCGAATAGAATTTGTTTTAAAATCGATTCCGATTCGATTAATCATCCGATTCCGTGTGTTTGAAATAAGGCTATAAACTTTTTTTTTCTTGCAATTTGACAGTTCCTTATTCAAATTACTTTGCAGCATAGGTTTCAAAACCTATGATGCAAAGTACCACTTACATCCCGGGTTTTAGGGTTGTATGAACCACTTACTGAGCATGAGATATGTAAAGTAATTTGAATAAGGAACTGTCAAATTGCAAGAAAAAAAAAGTTGATAGCCTTATTTCAAACACACGGAATCGGATGATTAATCGAATCGGAATCGATTTTAAAACAAATTCTATTCGAATTTATTTAAATATCGAACTGGCCAGTACTAAATATGACGCATAGAGTCACGGAATAAGGCCATAAAAATGTAAACATAGGATTATGAAAATTATGAAATTTTTACTCTGTGGTTTTTATAACATATTTATAACCTCAAAACTTGAGTTTGTCGATTTATTACTTAGCATTTTATTATAAAACATTAACAAATTAAACAGTCAGTATACTTAACAAAATGTCTACTTGCAAATTAGATAATTTTTCTTACGCGAATGCATATATTTGTGATGGTTAAATTCGCTCATAGTGAGTTGGTATTGCCTACTGTTTCGTCGTAATTTCATGTTTTAATTTTCTTATATTTTCCCATAATTTTAACTTATCTTTCATTCGATATGTAAAGCATAGTGCTTACCTCATGGTGTAAGTCATCAAATGCATACTCGTACCATTAGCGCCCTCGCTGCGCTCGGGCGCCAAAAACCTCGTATGCATTTGATGACTTACATCCTTTGGTTAGCAATATACTATTAAAGATATTCCTTATAATTTACTGTAGGAGTTTTGGTCTTCTACAGTGCAACAAGACTTCATTCATTGAAGTAGACTATCTCAAATAGTTTATTGTTTATGGAAGATCTTCAGTTCCCCCTGCGTTTCACTTGTACATAGTATAATTATATTACTCCATGGTTCACTTACCCCACCTGATAAGCTTTAAAATTACTATTTCAGGATGGTGCTTATGATGCTGATGTGAATGTGGACCTGCTTGAGAGCAGTATAGCCGAAGGAGGCAGAAACTGTATACTGGTATGTGATGCCTTGATGCCTCCATTAAAAATGGGTAAGTATATTTAAAGTAATTCTGAATAACTTACTAAAAAAGGTTAAAAGTACCTATGTAATGGAAATATTTTCCCGGGTTAGGTACAAATT
Source organism: Scrobipalpa atriplicella (assembly GCA_029255725.1). Taxonomy (NCBI): domain Eukaryota; kingdom Metazoa; phylum Arthropoda; class Insecta; order Lepidoptera; family Gelechiidae; genus Scrobipalpa; species Scrobipalpa atriplicella. Next base: position 72,540 of record JARACY010000388.1, read on the forward strand.
TGAGTCGGAATGAAAAGAAATAAAGATGACACTTGAGTAGCAACTTATATTCAATAAAATAATAAAAACAGCGATACTACCAGGCTAGATTTTGATACCTATTTATAGCGTGGTGGTGATAACCAAATTACAGTAGGTACGAGTGGCAATTTATAAAACGATACTACAAGTGCAAGTATAATATATGCGTAATGATTATAAACAAAATTTATAGTAATAGTATATTACTTTAGAAGCCAAAAATAAAGCAATGTATGGTCGAGTAAATTTGGAAGGCCGAGACGCAGTCGAGGCCTTCCAATGTAAACGAGACCATACATTGCTATTTTGGCTGAGATTAGTACAGTACTTTTCTCTCATTTGCGAGGAAACAATAACAATATACTTAAAAAGAAACATTAAATTTGCAATTCCTCCATAATATTGTAAAATTCAAAATAAGAATGGCGCCTTTGACAGGCGCACATTCCATTCATTCGTTCATTCTTTTTTTTTTTTATTTGCGCATTCGGCCTTTAAAAAAATAATAGTGTGAACTTAAAAACACCTAATCCATACTAGTGTGTACTTTAAAGACCTCATGCCCTCTGCATGAGGTCTTTAAAGTACACACGTTATTTTATTTTATTTCGGTAAAGTTAGTTTATTTCGTTAATGGTCATTAATGTCGTTTGGAGAAATTGCTGGCCGCTACGAACTTGAGGATCGAAAAGAGTGAATGTACTGCTTTTTTTTTTTTAAATAATGAAGCTATTCCCTAGCAAATGGGAGAAAATATAATATCACGCGAATCGAAGTAATAAAATAAAGTTGAGGGTAGCTCATGGCACGTGTTATCACGAGACACGACGAAAAAGCCACGCCGCCGGGAAGAAGAACGCTCAGCAGGGCAGATTAGCGGGTAAGTATTATGAAAAACCTCCTGTCGACAACATTACTCCGTATTAGAACCGACATGGACAGGTATTATGCCTGAAGGACAATGGAAAATCAGAATAAACCTATTAGACAATAAAAAAGTACTTACCAGTTGGAGGTTTTGTATAGGTACTCGCGCGAGCGCAAAACAGGACAGTCAGGCTTTCAAAACTAATCGTTCACCAAATATTTTAAATCACTGATTACGATTCAATACTTACACAAAAATCCAAATCTTCCACATAAAACAAAGTTTTGACACGTGTTAACCACTTTCCACAATTTCACCTCCAGTTCACCTCCAAAATATCGTCAATCAAATGGGCGTAAAAATGGGGCACCTTCATTAAAAAAAAATAGTTTTCCTTTACTCGATAGGGGGCGCCGTTGTAGGAAAAATTTAGTTGTCAAAATCATTCTGCTTTCGAGTGTTAGACTGGCTACTACTCTTTAGTATTCATTATTACTGCGTTTTTGTTGTCTGTTATCACACAGCGGATATTTGTTTGGTATGTTTTCCTTCATTCCTCGTATTTTTCAGTCGTGAAAGTGAACTTTTATTGAAATATAGACTCTACATCAGGATATTGAATGAAATCCAAATGTACGTTATGTTAAATAAACATTATTAAAACAATAAAATAAAAAAATAAAAAAAAATATCAAATCTTTTTTTTTTATTACGTATGAGTGTTGCCATAATATTTGACAGATTTGTTTCAAAGTTGTCAGCGCCATCTATTGATACATTTAAATAACTCGAAACGAATACGGAAGATGCAATGTTTTTATTTTTGTTTTAATTTTAAAGAATTCCATGTAGAATAGACCACAAAAATATAAAAAAATTAAAACATTGCAATTTATCGGAAAAAACGCTTTAAAATACACAGTTTAAATTTTCGCGCCAAAACGACGTTGACGTCATTCCTGTTTGTCACTTGTTGAGGGTTGCCAAAAAGAGGGGAATCCCCCAAAATTTAGGAAATTTCAAACGGAGTTGGGGAAGTTTTGGGTAAAGCATCAACGCGAGGAAAATGCGGGCAATCAAGAAATTTCGATTTAAAGGACACAGGGTGAAAGTGACCTTTGAACTAATAGTAATAATATTTATGTAGGGGTACCTCTTGCTTTATAGACTACAGCAAAGCTTTCGACTGCGTCAGATGGGATATGCTATGGAATGTTCTTGGAGAGATGGGAGTGCCCGAGCATCTAATTCAGCTTATTCGAAACCTCTACGTAAACAACCGTTCCTTTGTAAGAATCGACACCGACTGTTCTGATGTGTTTGCTACCAAGAAAGGAGTCCGACAAGGTTGCATCCTCTCACCTGTGTTGTTTAATATATATGGCGAATACATCATACGCAAAACAATAGAAGGCTGGGAAGGAGGTTTTCCGATAGGAGGGAAGCGTATATGTAACCTCAGGAACGCCGATGATACTGTCCTTATAACACTCTTGCAAAAACTAGAGACGGAGAGTCTGGAACTTGGCTTGGCTATCAATAGGAGCAAAACCAAACTAATGATAATAGACCGTGGCGAAAAGCTTGCCGATATGGAAAACATAGGCGTAGAGATAGTCCAAAACTACATTTACCTAGGCGCCCAAATAAGTTATGATGGTAGCTGTGTACAAGAAATAAAGAGACGCATTGCTATGGCAAAAGATGCAATGACCCGGTTAAATGGTATCTGGAAAAATAGAGGCATTAGCAACAAAACCAAAATGCGTCTGGTAAGGGCATTGATCTTCCCGATATTCCTGTATGGCGTGGAAACCTGGACCATCAAAGCACGAGAGAGGCAGAGGATTGACGCATTCGAAATTGGTGCTGGAGACGGATGTTGAGAATTCCATGGACCGCCAAACGCACAAATGTGTCAATCCTTTCACAACTCAAAATCAAAGAGCGTCTCTCGAAAACGGGTCACCAGCGAGTGCTCAGTTACTTTGGCCATATAATGAGACGCGGAGATGACAGCCTCGAAAAGCTGATAATAGTGGGAAATACGGAGGGGAAAAGACCGAGAGGCCGCTCACCCACTAGGTGGTCTGACCAGCTGAAAGATGCAGAAACACCCTCATTTTACTCTGTCGTCAACTTAGCAACAAAAAAAAGATGGAGACAATTCGTCCGCTTCAAACTGCAATCCAGCCATAGCCACGATCTTCAGTCATGAAGGACCGACCAGAGAGAGAGAGAGGGGTACCTCTATACACCTTCGTGCAAAGTGGTATCAAAATCGGACCCGGCAGTTTCCAGAAAATTTACCTTTGAATCGGAATTCCTGAATTCCCCGCATTTTCCACGCGTGAATGCTCAACCCATTCCCTACATTTTGGGGAATTCCCCACTTTTTGGCAACCCTCGAACAGTGACAAACAGGAATGACGTCACCGTCGTTTTGGCGCGAAAATTTAAACTGCAAATTTAATCTGTAATTTAACGCATTTTTTTCCTAAAAATTGCAATGTTTTTTTTTTAATTTTGTGGTCTATTCTACATGGAATTCTTTTAAATGATAATAAAAATAAAAATATTGGATAACATTGCATCTTCCCTATTCGCCCCCATTAACCTGAAAGCGATTGAAATAGAAAAAATTAGAACACAAGCTAGAACAATCTGTGCTAGAAGTTATAACCAACGATGACCTATAGCTCAATACTTACTTTGAAGATTTAATTAAGACGTCTGTTGTCCGCCGGGGTCCAGCTCCAAAAAGATCGAAAATCCTAAATTCTAATTGACTTTAAGTCCAAAGACCACCTTCCAATAAAATAACCAATTTATCCAAAAATTGGCAACCTCAGAACACAGCCTATAAAATCCAAATATAGTAAAACATAACAAAAGCTGAATAAAAGTTCCAACAAATCGAACTTTCATATAAAACAACATTTTTTTTTATAAATATATCACTGAAATACATATAAATTCAGTTCCCCGAATTCGTCGAAATAAATTATAAATAATTGTTTGATAATTTTTCAATCCATAAAATGGCAACTCTAAATATAGATATCAATGCAATGACTCAATGATGCGCTTTATTCGAAACTTCGAAACGCCAGTTACCTGCAAGACGAGCAAAGACACAAATATTTCCTACGATTTCCTTACTTACATATCTTCACCAAAAAATGCAACACTTTAGCCAAAATTTATAAAAAAAACAGTCTACATTAACAATAGCTAATTAAACAGCTGATTGAAAATATAAAGGTCTGTAGAAACGCGTTACAAGTACGAGTATTAATGCTTGTTCTTAATTTTTTCATGTTTAATTTATATTTCAAACTTTTAATCCTATTGGTTTCAAATAGTATTAAGGTTAGCTTTGTTTGAGGTCTTGCTTGATATTTCAAGTTCAAGATTTGATCAACTGTGTACTTTTAGTCAAAAACTATTATAGGCATGGGCGTAGGCATAGGCCAATTTAGATGCTGTTCGCGACGGCGCAAAAAGTATTTTATTTTTTAAATTAACTTCCCGAAAAATACGGAATATTTTTTTAGAATGGCCACACTACAGCGCTGGTATCCCTAAATATGGAGCCAAATTCAAATTGACCAATCAGAGCGAGTGTGAGAACGCGATAGCAATAATATTCTGTTCGTGTCTTTTTATCAGCTTGACGTATGATCAAGGACTTTCTAGAAGCGATAGCATGTCGTCCCTTTCTAACAAGTGACAGTTTGTATGTAGCTATCTCACTCCAAGTTACTACTGAATGAATGAATCTACTTGACGTTTCGAGACACGATGTTGCCAGTTATTTCCCGAAAATTCTACAGTACCGAAATTGGACCTATATAAGCGGCGGTGAAGACCGCGGCAAGCATACAGTTTTCAGTTTCCGATCTTGGAAATAGCTTCGAATCGAATAGTGAGAAGAAATAGTGGTGTGAACAGTGAACAGTATAGAAGCAGTGACAGTATAGTACAGTGTTTCCGTGACAGTCCGTGAATAGTTATCGATAGACAGTTTCCGTGACAGTTTCCGTGATAGTTTCCGTAATAGTTTCCGTTCCGTATACAGTTTTCGAAATAGCTTCGAATCTAACAGTGATCCGAAAGTGGAAAGAATAGTGAACAGTGAATTACAGTGCTTTACAGTGAAAGTGTGTAGTGCCGTTTATAGTTTAATCCGTGAATATTTCAGTTTTCGCGCCGTTCCGTTTGAAAGTGTTGCCAGATAGTTCCGTATTCAGTTTTTGGTAGAATTTCCGTTTCCATTCGTTCATTTTGACAGATCGTTAAATAGTGTTGCCAGATTGTGTAATAGTGTTGCCAGTAATTTAGTGTATAGTTTTTTAGTAGTTTTCCGTGAATAAATATACAGTCCATTTAAATTATAGTTTTATTTCGTGTACATTGGGTAGGCACGTTTTGGTTACGCCAAGCACTATCCCGTACAGATGCCTCATCCTTTTTTTTTTGTTTCTGATGCATTTTAGTAATATCCAGAGGCTGTTATTATTGCAAGTTATTTATTAAAAATTTTCATGTTGAATGCTAGAATCTGGAAGATTTATTCCAAATCAGAAGGGAAAAATGGAGAGAACCTATGTATCAGATGGATCGAGCATTGCCACAGAAGGAAGATGCGTTGCTTTGTACAGAATAAAAAATAAACTGATTGAACAGAAAAACATTGCTGAAGTAAGATTATATTTGTGTATAATAAATTATATTTATATTTGTTTATCTACTATTTTAATAAAAAAATTCAGGCCTATTTCTTAACCAAATTTAAAAAAAATATAGGGCGAACCACTGCTAAGTTGTGAAACTATAGAAATAGTCTTAAGACATAATGTACTATTGTTTCAGGATTATTTCTTTGTTATATTTGATATCAACCCAGAAACAGAGAATGTGGTATCAGCAGTGTACAAGACTCTAATGAGAGTTTTTGTACCTGCCTTGCATGCATGCAAAGCTTGGGGAGATATAAACCCACCTAATCCTAACAGTGATGATATTATCAAAGGCTATATTTTCAAGATTATGGAGTTTATTGATTATCTTGCCAGTATGTATGATTTTAAGTAACCAAAAAACAAAGCTCAAGACAAATTAAGAACCTCCTAGTACGGCGGTTAGCCGGAAAAGTTTGCAAACTGGCGTGATGGGATGAATGGGTCTCAGACTGGTTGTACACATCCTAAGGTAACTTTTGAGATATGTTGCCCTGGTGGGTACACTCTATGGGTCTGCAGGCAGGGTCGGTTAGGTTACTATAGGAGCAATTACAGTATTTTAATGATATAGGAGTGGTGCTCGAACAAAGTTTGGAGCACACCCTGGTCAAATTCACATCGCGGTGAAAAAAATCCAAAAACGGCGGAAAACAAGATGGCCGCCATACAAAATAAAAAGTTGAATATCTCCTAAACGATGAGAGATAGATGGAGAGTGCTCGAATAAATGTTATAGGCAATGATAGTAGGTAACCTCCGGTGATCACGAAAATCCAAGATGGCGGATCCAAAATGGCGCCTGATAAAAAAATGCTCCGATCAGGCTGCAATTTGGTTGGTGAGATGTCATTGAAGTACTAATTCGATATTGATAGTTCGTTTTTCAAATTCACCGTTTTCCAATTGCATTAGAATTTCAATAACCTCTCACCAGCCAAATTTCAGCCTGATCGGAGCATTTTTTATATCAGGCGCCATTTTGGATCCGCCATCTTGGATTTTCGTGATCACCAGAAGTTACCCACTATCATTCCCTATAACATTTATTCGAGCACTCTCCATCTATCTCTCATCGTTTAGGAGATATTCGACTTTTTATTTTGTATGGTGGCCATCTTGTTTTCCGCCATTTTGGATTTTTTTCACCACGATGTGAATTTGACCAGGGTGTGCTCCAAACTTTGTTCGAGCACCACTCCTATATCATTGAAATACTGTAATTGCTCCTATAGTAACCTAACCGACCCTGCCTGCAGACCCATAGAGTGTACCCACCAGGGCAACATATCTCAAAAGATACCTTAGGATGTGTACAACTAGTCTGAGACCAATTCAACCCATCACGCGAAAGTGCAAGCTTTGTCCTGATTTTGATCCTTAACCGCCGTACTATCCACCTTTTTTGCAAGTCTGTTAATGAAATAAGCAGATTGGTTTTCACTTCATATTGCAACCATTACAAGCATAGAGCAGAGTATTAATTACTACCAGAAAATGTTCGTTACATTTCTTTCTCTGTATTTCCAAAACTACATAACCTATAATGCTCATCTGTTCATAACATTCGGCAACAATCGCAAGTATAGCTAGTATTTTGTTTTGTTTGCTAGTATTTCTCACTAATAGGTACTGACTAATAGATAAGTAGGTCTTAGATCGTCAACCTGTAGTATGTAAAGGCGATACCTTTATAAATACTGCATTCTCCAAACGTTTCTTCCCGTTTTAGGACCTTTTCTTAACAATAAATTTAACCACACCCAAAAAGACAGTTAGAAAATGGTTGTGCAAAACTCGAAGTGCTAACATAACGGCATATAATTTGGGACTACCTCACTAACACAGCACATAAGGTACGAGCAACAAACAAACCCAAGACAAACTAAAATCCTGTCGTAGGGTGGCTCGTCCCTGCTTTTCTCTATCCCACTCACACTCATACCCGTCTGCAAATTATGCTATTATGCTATTATGCTCATTTGTTTACTCGAACTCAGTACCTACGAGCAACGAATCCAAGATCCGATCCGATCCCAAGACAGACTAAAATACCGTCGTAGGGTTGCTCGTTCCTGCTCTTCTCTATCCCGCTCACACTCATACATACATCAAAAAAAACAAAATCAAAATCTTTATTTTGCTTATAAAGGCATCATTACAAAACCATGCAAAATACATTTTAATAATAATTACAATTTCGTGCAGTTAAAATTTAAGATAATAGTGATCAAGATTGTCTAACAATAAATTATTAAATACATACATACATACATATTATCACGCCTGTATCCCTAATGGGGTAGGCAGAGCGTCACTGATCCAAACAAAGGTCGTTCCGCCACGTCTGACAAGTTTTAAGGGTTGTTTAAGATAGATTTGTATATTGCTGTAGTGACAAGTTGTCAGCCCATCGCTTAAATTACAATATATTGAAATCCTTGAATCCCTTAGCAGATTTTTACAGCATGCCCGCGAAGAGATGCAGCTGGCACATTCTATGTTCTTCTATCGCTCCCAGTCCAGCATGGAAGTAACACTCATATCCGTCTGCAAATTATGCTACCGTACTAGCTACTCATTCGTTTACTCGAGTTCAGTACGAACTAGCAACGAATCCAAGATCCAATCCCAAAACAGACTAAAGCAGCGATTACATTACCCGTTCTGCCGGGCCGGTGAGCAGGGCCGTTACTAAGGGCGTTTCATTTACATTACCCGGCCGCCGTGTCCCTATCTCAGTCGTCATTCGACCGTTGTACGGGAAGGATGGCTCCTGCGCTCTTCAAATATCGATAAACTGGGACAAAACTTGCCGCATTGCGGTCATAATTAAATAATGAATTAACAAACATACATTTAATAGTACCTATCTACCATTGAAAAATCTGAATCTCCTGATTGTATGAAAGAAAAAAAGACGTGCTTCGGAAAGCCGTCGGTCCCGGGTGCTGTTTTTGTCAGTGGGTCGATACACAAACCATGTCAGAGGCTTATTAGGTGTGCTATTGGGCGGTTTGAAAACTCTGACATTAGGGTTCATCGGGTCGATCGACTCGAAACTCACGCGACATGAAGAAAAAGATAAATAAACATTTTCTGTTGGAGCCTAGGATCTAAATGCAATAGATTTGTGATCAGATACGGCATGTCTCTCACTATTATGCACGTATTCATTCAAAATTTAATCGTATTTCTTGTTTGGTAGCTTAGAATGGTACATTGTTTAACGAGTGGAGAACATGACCGAGCTGAGGGCCTCAATACACACGAGTTGGGAATCGCATTTTCTTCCGAGTTATACATAGTGCTTTATACTACACCTATGAGGAAAATATAATTAAAAATCCTTGTAAAATAAAGAATGATATCACTTACATGAGAAGATAATTATCTTAAGAACATTTGAAGTGTCATCTCATCATCCATTCGAACAGAACACAAACAAACAAAACACATAATAAATACAATTACACATTACATCGAAAACACTAAAAACCTTATTTACATTGAATAAGTCAAATAAATCAAAGAACGAAAAAGAATTCGCGCGGACATGTTGATTTTACCATATTTTTTACTTAAAAATATAAAAGAGGCAAAAGCTAAGCACATACTGCCAAAAAATGTAAGTGGCCGGTATCATTTTGTGGGCTTCGAGATACAAACTTTTTGTGTTTTGGCATCCGCCTGTTTCTAGTTTTGAATTATGAATTTAAAAAAAATTAAGCAGGGGAGAAAATACTTTCCTATAATAATCCCATATATTTTTGCCGCCCGCATATTCGTTCGCTTGGATTTACGTACTTTCTTCCCTTTTTTTAAGTAAGAACTAATATACTTTCCGAATAGGTGTAGTATAATAGTACATTGTTTAACGAGGAGAGGAAGGTTGGGAATCGCATTTTCTTCCGAGTTATACATAGTGCTTTATACTACACCTATGAGGAAAATATAATCAAAAATCCTTGTAAGATAAAGAATGATATCACTTACATGAGAAGATAACTTAAGAACATTTGAAGTGTCATCATCCATGCGAACAGAACACAAACAAACAAAACACATATTAATACAGTTACACATTACATCGAAAACACTAAACACTTAATTTACATTAAATAAGTCATATAAATCAAATCACGAAAAAGAATTCGCGCGGACATGTTGATTTTGCCATATTTTTTACTTAAAAATATAAAAGAGACAAATGAAGCAAAGCAAATACTGCCAAAAAATGTAAGTGGCCAGTATCATTTTGTGGGCTTCGACACACAAACTTTTTGTTTTTTGCCATTCGCCTGTTTCTAGTTTTGAATTATGAATTTAAAAAAAAAATAGGAGGGGAGAAAATACTTTCTCCCCTAGGGGAGAAAGTAAATCCCATATATTTTTGCCGCCCGCATATTCGTTCGCTTGGATTTACGTACTTTCTTTCCTTTTTTCAAGTAAGAACTAATATACTTTCCGAATAGGTGTAGTATAAATAATATTATACTATATCTCGTGAGTATAAGTGATTTATTTCTATGTTTGATGGACATTTTCAACGCGTATTTTATTACCGCTAATTGACAAAAACGTCCGCTCGCACTGAACGCCGCGCGGCGACTGAGCTCCCTTACTCCCTTACTGCGATTACATTACCCGATTCGCACCCGAAATCAGGAAGTAGGACGGTCGGGACGGCACGATCGCCCGAAATCAGGACCCTTACTTCCTTACTGCGATTACACTTGCCGTTTTGAGCTCCCTACCCTGAATCGGGCCCGGCAGAACGGGTAATGTAATCGCTGCTTAAAATCCCGTCGCAGGGTTGCTCGTACCTGATCTGCTCTATCCCACTCACACCCGTCTGCAAATTATGCTACCGTACTAGCTACTCATTCGTTTACTCGAACTCACTAAAATCCCGCACACACACACACACACGCACGCACGCACGCACGCACGCACTCACGCACGCACGCACGCACGCACGCACGCACGCACGCACGCACGCACACACGCACGCACGCACACACACACACACACACACACAAACACACACACACACACACACACACACACACACACACACACAAACACACACACACACACACACACACACACACACACGCGCGCAACCTATATTCCATATTTTCTTATAGTATAAGAGGTGGAACACGGGTTCACTAAACCATCGTGAAAATGGCTGATCTCGTGTTGAGCATGTAGACAACTTATGCGCATCGAATAGTGTTGATTAGTGGTGTTGGTCTTGATTTTACGCTGACATATATATCCCATTTGTACCACCGAGAAGTAGTGGTGGTAGGTACTAGTGGGACATCTACATGTACCAGGATTACCATCGAGTTGTTGGTCTGATTGGATCGGATCGTATTCGATCAGAATGGTTATGTATCCATGCTGAACTGGGAGTGATAGAAAAACATAGAATGTGCCAGCTGCTTCTCCTCCCGGGCATGTTGTAAAAACCAGCTAAGGGATTCGAGGGTTTTAATGTACTTATTGCAATTTAGGCGATGGGCTGACAACCTGTCACTATAGCAATGCACATGACCACCTGAAATAACCCTCAAAACTTGTCAGACGTGGCGGAATGAGCTTTCGGTCGTTTTCGCTCTGCCTACCCCATTAGGGATAAAGGCGTGATTTTATGTATGTATGTAGGTTATGTATATGTATGTCCCGCTAGTACTACCACCGGTGGTACAACTCGGTGGTACTACCGGTCCTAAAGGCATTTTTTTAATTTTTACCTATTTATTTTCTAACTTTATTTAGAAACAAAGGCCGATTTGGACTGTTGTACCAAGTTCAAAGTAAATATGGACTTGTATCAAGAGGAATTACTAGATCAAAATAAAGTAAAACACGCTATGACAAAGACTTATGTGTTGGAAGAAATTGGTTCTTATGTGATGCAATGGGTAAAACAGATAACTACGGTTAGTATCTGTTAAATTTCTTGAAGAATTTCATCACGTTTTTCTTGTTTTTATACGGCGGGCGGGACCCGACTTTAGTTTGACTTATTTCGCATAGCAAAATTACGATATCGTTCGCACTATCTCATCGAGTCGAGCGAGACCTGTCTAACGATACCCCACTCAAATGTTTTTTCTCACAAATTTTTTTCAAAATCTCAGTTTTTCACCTATTAACATGAAATTTTGTATGAAAACAGATTATAATGACGCAAATCTAGAAATCTAAAAAAAAAAAACAATTCAAAAATACTATTTTTGGACCCCCTCCCTTACAGCTAGATTTGCGTCATTATAATCTGTTTTCATACAAAATTTCATGTTAATAGGTGAAAAACTGAGATTTTCACAGGGGCGCGACATACAGACGGACAGACGGACGGACAGACATGGCGAAACTATAAGGGTTCCTTGTTGACTACGGAACCCTAAAAAGTGCACTTGGAAAGTGAAAAATGCAGTGACGTGGTCGTGCAGAACCTGATAAGCCGCTTAGGTTGCAAAGTTTGTAGAATGGCATATGTAATGGAGTCACAATAAAATGATTGCTTAATTATAAAAGATATGACCAGCTATAATATAATAGTAGATTACTTTAGAGGCCGAAAATAAAGCAATGTTTGGTCGAGTAAATTTTCGGATGTAAACGAGACCATACATTGCTATTTTGGCTGAGATTAGTACAGTACTTTTCTCTCATTTGCGAGGAAACAATAAAAATTCACTGAAAAATATACACTAAATTAGCGATTTCTCCATAATATTGTGAAATTTAAAATTAGAATAGCGCCATTGACAGGTGCACATTCCATTTATTCATTAACTCTTTTTTTTTTGCGCATTCTGCCTTTAAAAAAGTTAATAATGTGAAATTGAAAACACCTAATTCATATTGTCCAAACTAGTGTGTACTTTAAAGACCGTCATTACTGTCGTTTGGAGAAATTGCCGGCCTAGTCCCGCAAAGAGTGAATGTACGCTTTGTTTTTTTTTAAATAACGAAGCAATTTCCGAGCAAATGGGAGAAAACACTTGTTATAACCTTTGTCACATTTTTATTTCGTATTTTATTAAACTTTTTATGTGCCCAAGTTTTAGCGTGTTCAACCTTTAATGATGACTGTTAATAATTGGGCTCTGGCGGGGCTGAGTAAACTTGCATGTGTGCTAAATATGAATAAAAGAACTTGTAACTTTAAAAAACTTATATTTTTTCAGCACGATACAAAAAATACATCTTGACCGATAGCCATTTTGTAAAGGAAGAAGAAAGAGATAAAACAAAAGAGATAGAATTAGTCATTTTTGAAAAAGGTTCTAATATCGGTTCTCAACATACCCCATCCCTGGCACGTCCCCTAGTTTACAACGTGCCACAAAAATATAAAACAAAAGAGATAGAATTAGTCATTTTCGAAAAAGGTTCTAATATCGGTTCTCAACAATGACCATTACCGAAACCCTCACCGAGTCTGCCTATCGATATTTAATACAATAATAGCCCAATACTTTTTTTTACATATAGGTGGTAGTACAAAGCCAGCAGCTTCGTCGTGAGCCATCCAACATAGGACCTCTTGCGGAGTTAGACCACTGGAGGCGACAGCTCACCGCATTCACTTCCATCCTCGAACACATAAAGAGTGATCCTTGTCAAATGTACCTGTACACCCTTATAAAAGCCAAGTCCAAGCTGGTGACGAAGGTATTGTTGTTTGATTTGTGTATTCCTAGCTGCCGTTCTGTAGATTCATTAGGTGCTATGGCCGTATTTAAGGTTTACCATGTGAAAACCCACTCAGCCTCAAGCTGTTTTCATCTGATAATACTAAACTGCTTCAAGATGGGGTTTAAAACTGAGAACTGAATGGCGCCACTAGCGAGTGTTCCTTTTTCCTGTGATTGGTCAGTAATCTGTCAATGTCAATTAATAATATCAGTTTTGCGTCTTCTCATTGGTCTCTTTTGGAACACACTTTTGCGGTTTTATACCCATATTCTAGTTCATAAATAAGTATGCTAAAAAAAACTGAAAGTAAAACTGTTTTTATCAGTAAATTTGATATTCATTCTAAACTATTACTTTAGGAAATTATCCGTATTATGATTATCTAAAATTGGTACATAGCATTTTTTAATCCGACGCTTATTTTTTATGGAATTAGCTTTTTTTTTTGCGTTTTGCGCTCATTTTTGACGCGGCCACGGACGTAACCGCCACGCCGTACCGCGCACTGATTTCAACGATATTCTAAGTCTAAGGCATTACAGGTTGCATATCTTGAAATCAACCTTATTAACTGCCGTGGGGTTACGCCTTAAGATTTTTTTTCAGAAATGGAGATTATTGGACAATATGGTAACGGATTATTATAATGAAGCGTACGATAACGTGAAATATTTATACGCTCTTGAGAAATACTGTGAGCCTTTGTACAGGTAACTCTTACAATTTATTATGTTAAAAAACGAATCAAAGTGCTGTCGTAATTTTAATTTTTATGTTTATTTACGACTAGCTTTCCGCCCCGCGGTTTCACCCGCAGCTAAGAGTTTTCCCGTGGGATTGAGTTCCCGCGCTGTTTCTACCTTTAAAATTTACGGAATTTCAATACAAACTTCCATCCCCTATTTAACCCCTTTAGGGGTGGAAAATACAAAAACGCTGAAACACGTGTTCATTATATTTTAAACTTTAGCCCAACAACAAAATTGGAAGATCCTGTCATCAAAATTGACGGAATTTCCATACAAACTTCCATTCCCTATTTAACCCTCTTAGGGGTGAAAAATACAAAAATTCTGAAACACGTATAAATTATTTTTTAATCATTAGCCTAAACACAAAATTTGAAGATCCTACCTTCAAAATTGACGGACTTTCATACAAACTTCAACCCCCCTTTTTACCCGTTTAGGGAGGGAAAATCCAGAAATCCTTTCTTAGTGGGAGGTTACGTTATAAGAGGAACTTGCTCTCTAAGTTTAACGATTCTAGCTTTAGTAGTTTAGGCTCTGCGTTGATGAATCAGTCAGTCAGTCAGTCAGTCAGTCAGTCAGTCAGTCAGTAAGGACAAACGATTTTATAAGTTTAGATTATTATATTATGTATAATGGGTTTCCCTTCCCACATATTGGCGAAATATAGGCAACCTTTTTCCGTTAGTCCATTACCCAGGTTGGACCATTCAAAGAAAGCTCCCATACCACCCCACCATACCATGGTTTTCTATAGTAAGTATGTCATATTAAATGTTTTATCTTTTACCTATTTTAATACACAAATATGTTTTCAGATGTGACCCCAGTACCATGCAGCGGTACATACCTGGTCTTATATACACTGTGAGGATGGTATACGCCACTTCTCGCTACTATAACACCACCAAACAGATCTCCACTTTGCTAGTCAAAGTCACCAATCAGATACTGAACACGTGCATGGAATTCCTTACTAACGGTGGAAAAAAGACCATCTGGAATCAGGATAAACTTAATTTTATAAAGAAAGCTCAGGTTAGTTATTTTTAACATAACCTAACCAACCTATATCTTGTTCATAATTAGGAAATGAGTTATGCCATACTTCTTCTTCTGTCGAGTGGGTTTCGATCCGATACTAAATCAGTGTTATGAAAAATGGAGTACAGTTAAAATCATGCAATTTACATACAAAGATAAGAACTATATTGAGATTTTGAAGCCATGTAATATTCGCTCACGAACTCTACACTCCCTGGGTTCGAATCCCACAAAAACATACATAATATTGGCTATTGCTTTTGAGAAGCGCTTAAAATTTTATACTTCAGTTGATACATCATTGATTCCATTACACTATCTATACGATAGAAGTAGATCAGTTATTGAGGTATTTATGTTTGTTTCAGCTTTGTTTGGCTCTGTACAGTTTCTACCGCGAGTGTTATAGTGAAGCGCAGAACGAGATGAGGGAAGCAGCGGACGAAAAGCCCTTCGATTGCTCTGAGATGTATATTTTTGGAAAATTTGAAACTTTCAAGAAGCGATTGCTAAAGGTATTTGTTTGTAGAATAATATAAACGCAGTTATGCTTCTCTTCCAGATTTTAAACATAAAATAGGTCTCTGTGTGTGAATTTTGCAAAATATACTTGTAAAGCCTATCTACTTCTTCTTATCTTATTTTATATACTGTAAAGAGGAAAGATTTGTATTTTTGTGTGTAGTGTAGATATGTTTGTAACAAGGTAACGAATAAATTTAAAAACTACTAGAACGATTTCGCTTAGAAGCATCAACTTTAGGCGCACTTATATGCGATTAAAGTCGTTGTTTTCGAATATAGATGGGATGAAAAATACTTTACTTGTCATGCGCATGTTCATTCTTGGCATGCATGTAGTCTAACCTATTTATTGCCCCATATTTTCTTCAATTTCTATGTCGGCTCTGGCACATCTCCGGCCGCTGCCGCGGCACAATCGCTGCGCAAACCGATTTTCTTGGCTCCTACGTGTCACGCGCCTGCTTTTGCAACGCCCACTTTTAACATACATTGCCGCTTTTTCAACAAAAACGCAATCCAATTAGTTATTTTGCTCACCATGTTTTATATATGCATACCAATCAAATACACTGCTTATAGACGTTTGTAGACTTATAGATGTTTTCTCTGCCGATCAATCATGAAATCTTGCTGACCAAGTAGTTATTTTGCGGACTGAATGTTTATTATGTAAACTCATGTTATTGTAAGCTGCCTATTTATGATTTAATTTTTGATCATTATCAAAATTATTTGCGGAACGAGGATTGCTGCCTGATATTTTTTATTGCAAACAAAATCTTTGTATGCTGACCAAATTATTTAAATGCTGTTTCTTTGTGGCTCACCAAATTTTACAATTGATAACCATTTAATTACTTCTCTTTCAAAAAATCTTTAACTGTTAGATAGGTTCGTTCACCCTGCGTAACATAGGTACTTTTTACCGCGGGAAAATTTAGCAGCGGGTGACACCGCCGACAGAAAGCTAGGTGGTAGCTGTGGTGGTAGTAAACTATAATTTATGTTATTTTTGTAATGGTATACCCACATTTTTTTTTCTTCAGATTATTGACCTGTTTCAAACCTACATAACATACTACGTGCTCAATAAAACTACACTAGAGGGAATAGAGGAACACGCAACAGCATTTAACAAACTATTTGCTAGAATTTCAACGAAGACGTATGATGCTCTTGACCACAGGTAAGACTTTCATTCATCTTCCTATCGTGTGGGTTGAGCTGAGCTCAGTCATCAACCGTTTTCACCCAATCTTTGCCCGCTGCCTATGGCTGCCATTCGTATTTAATAAATAATTTTTACTATACTAATTCGTCGTTTTTGTATAGTAAATAAATATTTTTGTTTTTCAGACGTCCAGATTTCGACAACGATTATAAAAGATACAAGGATGCTGTAGCGAATCAAGAATTGGTCTTGGAAAACTTTATGATAAATGTAAGTATAAACATTATTGTCGAATCTTGGCAGTTATCTAGTTAATAATAATCAATAAATGGAATATGTATGTTTTGAAAGTATGTAGTTACTAAACGTTATCTAATTTGTTATTCCCATTTATTGCGTTGTATAAAAATACAATGGACCCTAAAACATTAGTCCTTTTTTGCAGTCGTGTAATAAATGCCCGACTACGGAGATAACGCTTTCGTTACTGAAGCGGTTTGCAAAACTCAAACTAGAATGCTTGTATCTTGAAGACCAGTATTATGACTTGATCAGCAAATATACTTCGGAAATTGAAATGATACGTGACAGGTAATCCTGTTTTTTTATCGCATTTATCCGCTCATCAAGAAGACATCTGAAGAGTGTTTATTTTTATTGGGTTTCATTGTGTGTAGTACAAACACAACAGAACACAACACAACAGCTAGTCATGCGTCTATAAGGCTTGTCCAACAAGCATGAGGCATGCCGTACAAGCATCAGTGGCGGATTTACCAATAGGCTGAGTAGGTTGGAGCCTAGGGCGGCGGATTTTAGGGGGTGGCGAAATTGCCCCAAAAAACTTAATAACCCTGACCTAAAGCTTAATATTTATACGAAATTACCAAATTAAGGCGACGCATTGTTAAACAATAATTCTAAAACCGGGCACGCGCGCGCCCCGCAACCCGCACACACCATAAATCAACGTGAAAACACGCGCTCGCTTCGATCGCGATATGAGTTAGTATATTTCGGTCGATGCTGTGATACCTCGTTTGTTTCGTTCGCGGTATGAGTAAATATATCTCGTGATACCTCGTGCTTGCTTTGCTTCCGATATAAGTTAATATTCGTAGTTGCAAAAATCACGACTTAACTAATATAAGTCTATACCTGTCTTTTTCTATCTTGAGAGAACAGAAAGGGATGGCAATAATTTTAGTCAAGATTTAGTAGAGTTGTACCCTCCACGAATCGATACCACTATCTAATCTTGCATTAGCAACGCTCGCAATATGAGTGTTATACCTCGTGAATTTGACATAATTATTTTAAGCTCCTATTATTTATGAAGTTTCGTTACTTTGCTCCACCAATAAATGAGCATGCCCAGCGGCGGGCGGCCAAAAGTTTCAATATAGAACTCAGTTCGAGAACGAAGGATTCAATCACTGAAAAATGCAGAACACCGAGTAGCTCTGCATGAAAACTCTGCCTGTCATAAATCAAGTATTTATTGACGATTTTTTTTAAATAATCATTGAAATGCAGAGGTCAGAAGGGGCGACAAAAATTGAATAGCCTACTGGCGGCAAATGTGTAAATCCGCCACTGACAAGCATAAGACTGTCCACACAAACATAATTCTTGTCTAGCAAGCATGAAGCTTGTCATACAAGTATAAGGTTATCCATACAATCATAAGGTTTGTTAAGTTAAACAAGCATAAGACTCTTCCAACAAACATAAAGGATGTTCTAAAAGCATAAAGGTTGCCATACAAGTCTAAGGCTTGTTTAACAGATGTGCCATCATTGCTTTCACAACTGTTACCACAAAGGCATCGCCTGATTGGTGCCGACCCTGACTCACGTTTTTGGCAGTCCATTCTATCACATGATTTTTGTTTACTTTACTTAGATATAATGAAGAAAGAGAACGTCCTGAGATTCCTAGAAACATGACTCCAGTTGCAGGTCGTATCATGTGGATACGATTTTACGATCACTACATCAAAAGACCTATGGAAGATTTCAGGGAACAATACGAAGTTATAACTCATATAGTGAGTTTTGAGATGATTAAGTTGTACTTCATGGTAGAGATGGGCTAGTAACCTCCTTGGCTAGTCATTTCATACATTGGTATATTCATTTCAGAATACGCAAAGGTGTATAAAACTGTACAACGTAATGCAGATCGTGTTCACGGAATACGAGTTGATTTACCATAGCGCTTGGGCGGAAAATGTTGGACAGGTGGGAATTTCCCTTTACATTCCTTTACCGATGAGTTGTCACGTATTTCGACAAGAGATACCAACAAATAGCTACTTAGCGAGTGTTGTAGTTTTGGTGTTTTGCCTCAAATTCTCACACCAATTTTTCCACTAATTGTCATTTTTTTTTAACAAAAGCTAAAATATCCAAACTCTAGTTCTTTCTATTTCTCTGACTATAATACTTGATGGCAGCATTTTTTAAAACCAATTGTAGGTGAGATTGGGCCTGATAGCTCCGCTGTTTATTCGTCATCCTGCCACGCATATGTACATCCTCAATTTCGATATCTACATACCGGAATGTATCAGAGAAGTGGAATATATGTGGCAGTTGGGACTCAGTAAGTTTATTATTGTAGCTCTGAAGAAAAAAGAGCGTATGTGCCGAGCACACATGTGGAAGTAAAACTTCATTGATATTTTTAACATTTCGACTTCCGTCCCCTGCCGTGACGTGACGTATTTCCGTCACCCGACCTTAAAATTTTACTCTCAACGCGCCTAAAGAAGTTTCACTTAAAAAATCTAGCAATGCTTTTTTGAATACTAAGTAAATCAATCTGACCGGAAGAGGCACAATATAGGGAGTCATGAAGGGAGCGGAGAGTGAACTTTGCCCAGCAGTAGGACACACAAGAAGAAGAAGTAAATCGTGATGATAAGGGACACTGGTAGTGGTCTTTTTGGTAAAGTATACTTTGTGTGCATTGTAGGGGCGGTGGTCATTATGAAAATGAGGTCATTTTGGTAAAGTAGTCATTTTGTGAAAATCAGTAGGTAGTCATTTTGGTACGGACGTTTTAGAAAAGTAGACATTTGGCCTCGATTCACGCCGTCCAGTTACTAATTCTTATTCTTAGTAGCGCTGTCACTTTCTTATATTTGACATAAGAACAGGATAGCAAATAAACACATGACTTTGACATTCCTAATCTGACATTGAATTGCTTAAATTTGACATTAGATTGCTTATTTAACGTAAAATAAGGAACATGCTCTATGCTCGGTTCTTATTTAAAGCAGCTTATGTCAAATTAGGAACGTCAAACACATGTGTTTATTTGCTATCCTGTTCTTGTGTCAAATATAAGAAAGTGACAGCGCTATCTTAATAGTAGTTTATGAAGCTCCTACATAACGAAGGGTTTTACAATGCGAGTGTGTTTTTTGAAATGAGCGCAGCGAATTTCAAAATAGTAACGAGCATTGTAATACCTAATTATGTACAGCTTCATACACTATTTTATCTACTTGAATACATTGAAAATGAATTTACTTACAGGTTTTCGAAAGCGAACTATCCCAATGTTTTCCTAAACTTTGTTGGTATATGATTAAATGTGCAATACATTTCCGTCACACACACACACACACTCATTTATATAAGTATTAAATATCTTCTTTTGGTACTATCACATATTTTTAGGCACAAAATAAATAATTTAAAATAATTTCCCGCGAAATTAATTATTTCTATTCATACACACAATAATCAAGTGGCGCCATTTGCCTCTTTGACCAGTGTTGCCGCAACCGAGATCCCAAAATACACATATCCGCCGCAAAAAGTGTACATATTGTGACAAAAGTGTACATGAGCATTTTTTTTTCGCAAATCACTCATAACAGCAGTCTTTTTTTTTGTAGTAATTTTTTGGATGTTTTTTGGATTGAAAACGCCATTACTTTTTTCTTTTAATCTGTATGTACAAGGAATGACGAAAAGAATGTACGCGATGGATAGACACGGTGCCGTGTCGTGGCCTATGCGCGGGAATGTGATGCGGGCTTAACGTACCTACATCCAGCAATGTATTGTAAACTAATATTTTAGGGCCCGGTAAATTGGGTAGTGAGATCGCTGCTTCTGTGATGAGTGAAAGAGATGCTTTAATATGGAGTTTTGCTAGAGCAAGGGAGATAAAATGAGTTAGCTTTCTCTACGTTTCTCTATACGCAGCAGCGCTCATTTATTTCTTTGATTGAGATATTTTGGCGGTGAGTTCAAAGAAATTACACATGTACTGGCAAGATTACACATTACACATGGGAGCCCAAAAAGGTACGTCAAATGTGTAAAATGTACCCTAACGGCAACGCTGTCTTTGACATGTGTCGCGCATGCGCTGTGGGCCTTACGTG
The DNA here is from genome assembly GCA_029255725.1 of Scrobipalpa atriplicella. Lineage (NCBI taxonomy): Eukaryota > Metazoa > Arthropoda > Insecta > Lepidoptera > Gelechiidae > Scrobipalpa > Scrobipalpa atriplicella. The sequence goes on from JARACY010000388.1 coordinate 93,790, forward strand.
GGCTGTTTAGTTTTAATTTATAACTGGATACATGGTTTTTGGTATCGATTGTGCATTAAGTTGATATCGATTGTGCATTTGTTCCTTCCCTTACTTCCATGCCTATGTACATTTTACTTTTCGTTGCATCTTTGTTAGAATTTGTATGGAGAAGGTGCAACGAAAAGTAAACTTCTTAATTTTTTCAGCATACTGTTTGTAAAGTACGTCAATACAAATTCGTTTTGACGTTTATAATTCGAACATTACTCTATGATAGTAGATAAAATTAGTTAAGAATGTGGCGGCCAGAATCGAGGGCATTATGTGTCTGAAGGATGATTTAAAAAAAAATACACCGTCAGGGGTTCACCAGGTCCCTTGTCTCAACAAACCATGCTAGATAGATGGCTCAAGTTTAAAGGCGATGCATTTCCGATCAGAACGTGTTCTTATAATATAGCCGTTTAATTCTTCTCGGCAAAATGAAAATCACTAATTAAACCTGATATGCTTTAGGTGTACCTGATTCTGCTCAAATTGTAGCGTTTAGCAAAGAAAAAATTTATGCTTATTTTGAACGCCTCAACTACTTACTTGACAAGAACAATAGCATCCGAAGGTTAGTTGTTATTAAGCAGTTTTATTATATTAGTTGCTTTTTTAAGACCAAAAACGCACAGCCAAACGTGCTTGTATGTAGTTATGTTACATGTCAACATGGGCTCAAATAGCTTTGTAGTTCATCGGAACTCCGCGGGAGAGTGGCAGGGGGGTGGGGGGGGTTGTTTATGAGATTTTATAGGTTTTTTTTTGTTCTGATGCCTTTTAAAACGCTCTTCACGTTATCTTGAAACTGATACTCAAAATATACAACACAATTACATTTCAGCTATTTGTTTCGTGTATGAAATACACCAAGTTTGAGCTCTTCCTGTCAGGAAACGGCTTAATGTTTTTCTAAACAAAACTCATATTAATACAGTTACACATTACATCCAAAACACTTGAACACTTAATTTACATTAAATAAGTCAAATAAATCAAAGAACGAAAAAGAATTCGCGCGGACATGTTGATTTTACCATATTTTTTACTTGAAAATATAAAAGAGGCAAATGAAACAAAGCACATACTGCCAAAATTTTAAGCTTCCAGTATCATTTTGTGGGCTTAGAGATACAAACTTTTTGTTTTTTGGCATCTGCCTGTTTCTAGTCTTGAATTATGAATTTAAAAAAATAATGGGTAGAAAGTAAATCCCATACATTTTTGCCGCCCGCATATTCGTTCGCTTGGATTTACGTACTTTCTTCTCTTTTCAACTTTCCGAATAGATGTAGTATAAAATATAGGTACTTTTACCTCCGCCGCGGAGTTCGGCTGGACTACAAAGCGATTTAAGCTCAGGTTGACATACCTATACTATAAATACATACCAGCTGTATTACTGTCCACCAATACAAAATGTTCTCTATACAACGAAAAGTTATATAAAAACGAGTTATATTGATGATACTAATACGAGTATGCTAATAGTGCTAATAGTTTGGGAATAAATAAGCTTAAGGCCTACCGAACCTACGTTAGACTTGCCATACTAGCATAAAGGCATGCCTATCAAGCCTAAGTGTATATACATGTTAACTGAAATAAAATTGAAATTGAATAAGGCTTTTCCAATATGCATAAGGCTTTCCCAACAAGCATAAAGCCTGCCATACAAGCATAAGACTTGCTATACAAGCAAAAAGCTGTACAAGCATAATAGGCTATCCCAACAAGCATAAGGCTTTTCTAAAAAAATAATAAAGCTGGAAGATAGAAATAATAAAATTATTTTGGAGCTAAAGTTTAGACCTCACTAATTAACTAAGGACGTAGCTGCAGTGGAGCGGCGCGGCACGGCGCGGCACCTCGCGACAAAATATTCTTTGTATGAAAATGTATGAGATGCACAGTGCAACAACTTAGGATAGACAAATAATGATGAGTGAATTCGGAGATTGTGCTTAACATAAATACTATTCGCTCTAATCTACGAACGGTGCTTTCTGATTTCTCTGAAAATAAATACCTCGCAAGTAGGTACCTATTTTTGCCTACCAATCGTTTCTTTTAAGAACGTAAACAACAACTTCACTTATTGACTGCTTATAATTTACTCTTGCTGTCTTCGTCTTCAACAAAGATAATGATTATAAGAAAAAATAATAAAGTACCAACATTTTATTTGTCACTGATGATAATTGATAACATACGCGTTGATAACCACATAAATATGACGCGGGACGTTCTTCGACACTTTCCAACGGCTGCGCCGCACCGCTGCTCCGCTGCAGCTACGTTCTAGTGCGGTCTAACCTTTAGATTCTAAACTTTAGAGAAATCCTGTTTTAGGTCTATGCCGAAGTTGTATATACCGCTGCTTCGAGCACAGTTGATAAAGATTGACAAGGCATTCAGCCCGGGTCTATCGACTATCACTTGGACGTCGCTAGAGATTCCCGCTTACTGCGATAACATTGAAACCGTGCTCAAAGAAGTAGATCTCTTTGTAAAGGAGGTATGTAGGTAGAGTTGCTAAAATTTATGATACATGTAGACTTGGATCACCTTAAGAGGCCATCGTGCGAGCGAAACGATATTACGAAATTTTTGGAGTCGTGCTGTATCGTTCATGCTAAAGTGTTAGTTATGAAATTAATATGTATGACAGTTGAGTACCTATTCAAACTAATGATTACTTGATCTTTCCTCGATATAAAAAAATCACAAAGTTGCCTCCTTTTCTTGATTATAATGACGATATTGGCCTATTATGGCTAGAATAAACAGTTTTAAAGTAAAAAAGAAACAATATAAGTTTTGAGGCTTTCGCGGTTGTTCATTATAATTAGATTATTATTTTGAACGGGATTATAACCACAATTCGCCTTGTTAAAAAGAAAGGGGAAGTTGGGGCATTATGGGATACTTAAGATAAATATCATTATAATTTAGTAAATCAACTTGTTTAATTTAAATTTTTCTTAACACAAACAACATTAATTATACTTTGTTTCATGTGTTTAAATTATCATTAATATAGTTAGTAATTTTTTTAAAATTATAGGAACTTAGTCATTTGAGGGAATTTTCTAATGTGCTACGGGGCAAAATGAACAAAGTTGCTAATCATGTAAACAGTGTTCACTAACGTGCGCTTCATCTTCCTCATCACAACTCCAGCACAAGAATTGTGAGCCCACTCACGGCAAATATTGCTCATTATCGGATGTGGAGTATAAATATCCGCAATACCTATAGGCGGTCATCTTCAGAATCAGAATCGGTTACGTCTTCTCTCTTTTGTCTTTTAATCAGAGTGTTACTTTTTGCCTTTTTTGTTCCTCTTTTCCGAGTACTTTTTGTTCTTTCTTCTCTGCTTGTCTTTCTTTTTTCTCTGTATTTTTCTGGTATTCTTTTTTAATTTTTGCAGCGTTTTCTTGAATCAATTCGTTTTTGTATGGAGACTTCGTTAGGGGTGAAAAATTCAAAAATCCTTTCTCACTGGAAGGTTACGTTATAAAAGGAACCTTTTCATGATTCTAGCTTTAGTAGTTTAGGATCTGCGTTGATTAGTCCGTATATCACTTCCCCCCCGTCCCCCGTCCCCCTCCGCCTCTAACGGCAGGTGAAATTGAGAGGAATTTATTGGAAGTTATTAATAGGACCTACCCCTACACAATTCTAAACTTTTGGAACTACTAATATTAGTTCCGTTAATTTTATTTAGCTTGTCTTCTTGGATTATATGGCGGTACCTGGAGTGCGTTCACGGGTGCACGGTTAGGGGAAGATGAGGGGAACTGTCTATGGTTTTTGACATTTGGCGAAATTTTCTCTTGGTAATAAGGTCGAGAATGGCGCGGTCACCATAAACAATTCCCCTCATCTTCCCCTAACCGTGCGCCCGTGAACGCACTTCAGGCGGAGGTACTGCCATGTGACGTCACATGACAGATCGGATCTCTCTGTTTAACCAACGACTATAAAGCAAACTAATAAGTCATCATCTTCCTAGCCTTTTTCCCGTATCTCACGGGGTCGGCTACCTAATCTAGGGGATTGAACGAGGGTACTGGTTTTTTCACAGAGCGACTGCCATCTGACCTCCGCAACCCAGAAGGGAAACCAGACCCATTCCTAGATTAGGTTACACACAACCTTTAAATTTCTTCGTAGGTGTGTGCAGGCTTCCTCACGATGTTTTCCTTCACCGTAAAAGCGCCGAATAAACGTACATATGAAATTCGAAAACCGAAAAACACATTGTTACGTGGTGGGATTCGAACCACGACCTCATGCACAGAAGGCCGCGGCCCTATCCACTACACCATTCGGGCTAACTAAAGGCTAAATAAAGCAAACTAATAAGTATTTTGCGAAAATTCTTTCACATTTATTTTTGTATGGTGACAATAATTATTACTGATAATTAAAAAAAAAACATGCATAAATACCCCTAATCTACTATCTACTCGCTTCGCTCGTTTCACAAACCACACTCGTATTGTACTATTTGCTAATCTCACAGGTTGTGGATATGAAAGAAGCTCGTATAGACGCTATACTCAGTTCAATGATAAACACTTTGTTAGTGTATTTGCCTGAAGAGGCTGTGGAACCGCAAGTCCTCTACGAGGAAAATCTTCTGAGGCGCGATGAAATTGGTATGCTAATTATTAACTTGCTAGTATACGAGTACCAAATAAATCATCTACGTAATAGATATATTTTTACATACCACGACACAAAATCATATAAATTGTCGAGGTAAAGAAAGTGGTTTCTTTCGAGTATAAGTATTTCCAGTGTGATTTTAAATAAAAAGATTTGTAAGATTGAGTTTTGTACCTTTCTCTTGAAGGAGAAGGGTTAAGGCTCGTATTTTTAAAGCGATCTCAAGATTGAGAGCAATATTGAGTGCGGATTTGACAGGTAGTTTTGTACT